>ONZH01031186.1:0-111651 GCA_900303285.1 Rhinella marina
TGACGGGACACCTGCTGAGGTTACCGGTGACATTCCACCTTCCACCACTAGAGGGCGATCGTGATGAAGAGAAGAGAGAGGCTGCAGGAAGAACAACCAGCGAAGTGACGGAACTCTGCCTGCGGGGGGTCGATCCCTCGGTGACATACTCTGCCTGCCTGGGGGTCATCCTCGGTGCACAGTACCTGCCTGCTGGGTCATCCTCGGTGCACAGTACTCTGCCCTGGGGTATCCTCGGTGCACAGTACTCTGCCTGTGGGGTCACTCTCGGTGCACATACTGCCTGCTGGGGGTCATCCTCGGTGCACAGTACTCTGCCCGCTGGGGGGTCATTCCTCGGTGCACATACTCTGCCTGCTGGGGTCATCCTCGGTGCACATATCTCTGCCTGCTGGGGTCATCCTCGTTGCACAGTACTCACAGTGCGCTGGGGGGCATCCTCGGTGCACAGTACCTCTGCTTGCTGGGGGGTCACCTCGGTGCACAGTACTCTGCCTGCTGGGGGGTCATCCTCGGTGCACAGTACTCTGCCTGCTGGGGGTCATCCTCGGTGCACAGTATCTGCCTGCTGGGTCATCCTCGGTGCCACAGTACTCTGCCTGCTGGGGGGTCATCCTCGGTGCACAGTATCCTGCCTACTCTGCCTGCTGGGTCATCCTCGTGACAGACTCTGCTGCTGGGGGGTTATCCTCGGTCACGTACTCTGCCTGCTGGGGGTCATCCTCGGTGTACAGTACTCTGCCTGCTGGGGTTATCCTCGGTGCACAGTACTCTGCTGCTGGGGGTCATCCTCGGTGTACAGTACTCTGCCTGCTGGGGGTCATCCTCGGTGCACAGCCTGCTCTGCCTGCTGCTAGGGGTCATCCTCGGTGCACAGTACTCTGCCTGCTAGGGGTCATCTCGGTGCACAGTACTCTGCCTGCTGGGGGTCATCATCGGTGCACAGTTACTCTGCCTGCTGGGGGTCATCATCGGTGCACAGTACTCTGCCTGCTGGGTCATCCTCGGTGCACAGTCACTCTCTGGCTGCTGGGGCGGATCCAGTCCTCGGTGGCACAGTACTCTGCCTGCGGGGGGTCATCCTCGCGTGCACAGTAACTGCTGGCTGGCGGGGGCATCGGGTAACAGTTACTCGCCTGCGGGGTCATCGGTACAGTACTCTGCCTGCTGGGGGTCATCCTCGGTGCACAGTACTCTGCCTGCTGGGGTCAATCCTCGGTGCACAGTACTCTGCCTGCTGGGGGTCATCCTTGGTGCACAGTACTCTGCCTGCTGGGGGTTATCCTCTTCCCATGATCACTCACTTCTCTTTATAGTCCAGGAAGACTCGGCCGATGCCGCTGCCGCCGGGCATCATTGACAGCTCAATGGTTCGCAGGAAGTTGAGATGAACCTTTATAAGCTCCTGGGGGCGGAGAAGATTGGGAGGTCAGGTCATGTGACCTGGGGAGACGGCACGAGGCTCCGGGAACCTCAGCGAGGCACTCACCTCCAGGTTAATGAAGACGACGGCGATCTCGGTCGGCGTCAGGATCTGCTTCAGGGGTAACATGTAATTCTGCAAGAGAAGAGGCCAATCAGGTCACATGACAACGGCAGGTCGCACCCCTGGTCATGTGACCGCGTGGGTAACCACCATTTCCCCGGCGCACTCACCAGCCGGATCTCCTCCAGCGTGCGGTAGTAGCGCTCCTCGGTGTCGCGGATCTCCAGCAGGCAGCAGTTCCTCTTATCATCTTCAGTCATTCCCATCTTCTGAGGGAGAGAAAGGAGGTAAATGATCACAAGGCTCCGCCCACTGCGCCACCGCAGCGTAATCAGCACGGTCCATAGATCTCTGCTTGCTGTCAATGAATTAAAACATTAAAACACATCCTGCTCACACAGCTGAGGGATTGATACAGTGTATCCTCTGAGCTAAACAGCCCAGATATCAGATACATTGTAACAAACCCCCAGCTGTGAAGTCAGGATATAATGAAATGCTTTCATTCATAGACATCATGCAGAGATCCTGAAAATAGTAAGAAAGTGATGATCGGTGCAGTTGATCTAAGTTAAGTGCCCCGACGCCCACATCAACCCTCCCCCCCCCCCCAAGATAAAGAAAACCACCCCCAGGAAGACATGGCAGCACACGGAGAGCGGCCTTACCTGCATGTACCGAATCTGCAGCGTGAGCGAGGGGAAGAGAAGAACGTTCATGTTATACAGGGGGGTCATCCATGTGAGGGGCAGAGGGTTAGGGTTCGGGGGAAGCGCGAGGGGCAGAGCGCGGGGGAAGCGCGAGGGGCAGAGCGCGGGGAAGCGCGAGGGCAGAGCGCGGGGAAGCGCGAGGGGCAGAGCGCGGGGGAAAGCGCGAGGGGCAGAGCGCGGGGAAGCGCGAGGGGGCAAGAGCGCGAGGGGGCAGAGCGCGGGGGAAGCGCGAGGGGCAGAGCGCCGGGGGGAAGCGCGAGGGGCAGAGCGCGGGGGAAGCGCGAGGGCAAGCCGGGGAAGCGCAGGGCAGAGCGCGGGGAAGCGGGGCAGAGCGCGGGGAAGCGCGAGGGCAGAGCCGGGGAAGCGCGAGGGCAGAGCGCGGGGAAGCGCGAGGGGCAGAGCGCGGGGGAAGCGCGAGGGGCAGAGCGCGGGGGAAGCGCGGAGGGGCAGAGCGCGGGGAAGCGCGAGGGGCAGAGCGGGGGGAAGCGCGGGTGCAGAGCGCGGCGGGAAGCGCGAGGCAGAGCGCGGGGAAGCGCGAGGGGCAGAGCGGCGGGGAACGCGCGAGGGGCAGAGCGCGGGGGAAGCGCGAGGGGCAGAGCGCGGGGGAAGCGCGGAAGCGCGAGCGGCAGAGCGCGGGGGAAGCGCGCGCGAGGCAGAGCGCGGGAAGCCGAGGGGCAGAGCGCGGGGGAAGCGCGAGGGCAGAGCGCGGGGAAGCGCGAGGGGCAGAGCGCGGGGGAAGCGCGAGGGCAGAGCGCGGGAACGCGAGGGGCAGAGCGCGGGGGCGCGAAGCGCGCGAGGGGCAGACGCGGGGAAGCGCGAGGGGCAGAGCGCGGGGGAAGCGCGAGGGCAGAGCGCGGGGGAACGCGAGGCAGAGCGCGGGGAAGCGCGAGGGGCAGCAGAGCGCGAGGGAGAGCGCGGGGGAAGCGCGAGCAGAGCGCGGGGGAAGCGGGGGCGCGAGGGGCAGAGCGCGGGGGAAGCGCGAGGGGCCAGATGCGCAGGGGAGCGGCGAGGGGCAGAGCGCAGGGGGAAGCGCGAGGGGCACGAGCGCGGGGAAGCGCGAGGGGCATGAGCGCGGGGAAGCGCGAGGGGCAGAGCGCGGGGGAAGCGCGAGGGGCAGAGCGCGGGGGAAGCGCGAGGGGCAGAGCGCGGGGGAAGCGCGAGGGGCAGAGCGCGGGGGAGGTGGCTTTGGCACATGTGCACAGGATTAAGAGGCTGGAGGTGCCGTCGTACATTTCTGCCGCACTCACCATCGGCTGCTGATTTTCCACTTTGATGATGTCTTCGTAAATGTCGTCCTCCTCGCACGGAACGTCATATGTGTCGTTCTCCCCCAAGTCATGTTCACTGTGGCGATAAAACAACCGTCAGTGCGATCGGAAGCACACCCATTAACCCCTCCACCACCAGTCACCTATAATGACCCCCAATATTAACCCCTTCCCCACCAGTCACCTATATACCAGTCACCTATAATGACCCCCAATATTAACCCCTCCACCACCAGTCACCTATAATGACCCCCAATATTAACCCCTCCACCACCAGTCACCTATAATGACCCCCAATATTAACCCCCCCTTCCCAACCACCCAGTCACCTATAATGACCCCCAATATTAACCCCTCCACCACCAGTCACCTATAATGACCCCCAATATTAACCCCCTCCACCACCAGTCACCTATAATGACCCCCAATATTAACCCCTCCACCACCAGTCACCTATAATGACCCCCAATATTAACCCCTCCACCACCAGTCACCTATAATGACCCCCAATATTAACCCCTCCACCACCAGTCACCTATAATGACCCCCAATATTAACCCCTCCACCACCAGTCACCTATAATGACCCCCACCGTTAACCCCTAACCCTCATATTTTCTGTACATTAAACATTTATTTGACAATACACAGAAAAACTGTAAAAAACAGAAACCGGCGGTGAGCGCCCGGAGCGCAGACAGGGAGCAGCGGGTGACATATTGTGGGTGACAGACGGTTACGTGTTCCAGCGAGCCCTGCGCCAATCATTACATTTATAATAAACCCTGATAAATGCCCGGAGGCTGGCACAGACGGGCAGAGCGCGGCACACAAGGTCACCCCTCCCCCACCCTCACCACAGGGGCCTGGGATACTAGGAAATGGCCATGTGAGCGCGGTGGACAAGCTGTCAACACCGCACAGGCGCCAATCATGGTTATTAAAGGGCCAGCACAGGGTCAGGTGTATCCAGTCTCCTGCACTGACACACTGTAACAAACCCTGAGCTGTGAGCAGGACCACTATTACACACTGACCAGCAGACGCCATGATTGATAGTGGAGCTCGGGCCCCGTCATACAGCATTCATTCGACAGCTGACAAGATGGCGGCTCCATTGTCTGATAAATAAGGCGATGGCGGCGCCATCTGCTCCCCGACTAATACTACAACATCCGGGAGACGCTGCCGCAGAAAGACGCAAGGACAACGGCGCACAGTGTGGTACGAGGGCTATTACCGCCATTTATTCGTTATTTTCAAGGATAAAAAATAAGTCTTCGACAATTAACCCCACGATGACCGTCACGTTCATGACACAGATGTATGCCCCCCCCTCCCCCACATATTCGCCCATACTCTGCTTATCCGCCGCTGCACTCATCCCCAGGGCGGCTCTGCAGGGGTTAACAGCCTGTGACACCCCCTCCCAGCGGCCGGAGGAGCGTGCACTCGGCGCAGGTTGTCGGCGCGGCTCAGCCGGCTGCTGCTTCTGCCTCGGGCGGTGACTCGGGAGCCGCGAACCTCGCTGCCCGGAGGCGAAAACATGTTAGAAGAGCGCGTCCGGAACAAATCTGTGCGAGCGCGAGGAAGGGGCGTCAACACTGGGGGGGGGACCCCGCAAACCTCAGCCACTGATACAGCAGGGGGTGCTACAGAGCCGACAGGGGAACAACTGTGACTGCAGCTCTGGAGGTGACTGGAGGATAAGACATGAGGTAAGAGGAGAAATGTGACTGCAGCTCTGGAGGTGACTGGAGGATAAGACATGAGGTAAGAGGAGAAATGTGACTGCAGCTCTGGAGGTGACTGGAGGATAAGACATGAGGTAACAGGAGAAATGTGACTGCAGCTCTGGAGGTGACTGGAGGATAAGACATGAGGTAAGAGGAGAAATGTGACTGCAGCTCTGGAGGTGACTGGAGGATAAGACATGAGGTAAGAGGAGAAATGTGACTGCAGCTCTGGAGGTGACTGGAGGATAAGACATGAGGTAACTGGAGAAATGTGACTGCAGCTCTGGAGGTGACTGGAGGATAAGACATGAGGTAAGAGGAGAAATGTGACTGCAGCTCTGGAGGTGACTGGAGGATAAGACATGAGGTAAGAGGAGAAATGTGACTGCAGCTCTGGAGGTGACTGGAGGATAAGACATGAGGTAACAGGAGAAATGTGACTGCAGCTCTGGAGGTGACTGGAGGATAAGACATGAGGTAACTGGAGAAATGTGACTGCAGCTCTGGAGGTGACTGGAGGATAAGACATGAGGTAACTGGAGAAATGTGACTGCAGCTCTGGAGGTGACTGGAGGATAAGACATGAGGTAAGAGGAGAAATGTGACTGCAGCTCTGGAGGTGACTGGAGGATAAGACATGAGGTAACTGGAGAAATGTGACTGCAGCTCTGGAGGTGACTGGAGGATAAGACATGAGGTAAGAGGAGAAATGTGACTGCAGCTCTGGAGGTGACTGGAGGATAAGACATGAGGTAACAGGAGAAATGTGACTGCAGCTCTGGAGGTGACTGGAGGATAAGACATGAGGTAACAGGAGAAATGTGACTGCAGCTCTGGAGGTGACTGGAGGATAAGACATGAGGTAACTGGAGAAATGTGACTGCAGCTCTGGAGGTGACTGGAGGATAAGACATGAGGTAAGAGGAGAAATGTGACTGCAGCTCTGGAGGTGACTGGAGGATAAGACATGAGGTAACTGGAGAAATGTGACTGCAGCTCTGGAGGTGACTGGAGGATAAGACTTGAGGTAACTGGAGAAATGTGACTGCAGCTCTGGAGGTGACTGGAGGATAAGACATGAGGTAACTGGAGAAATGTGACTGCAGCTCTGGAGGTGACTGGAGGATAAGACATGAGGTAACTGGAGAAATGTGACTGCAGCTCTGGAGGTGACTGGAGGATAAGACATGAGGTAACAGGAGAAATGTGACTGCAGCTCTGGAGGTGACTGGAGAATAAGACATGAGGTAAGAGGAGAAATGTGACTGCAGCTCTGGAGGTGACTGGAGGATAAGACATGAGGTAAGAGGAGAAATGTGACTGCAGCTCTGGAGGTGACTGGAGGATAAGACATGAGGTAAGAGGAGAAATGTGACTGCAGCTCTGGAGGTGACTGGAGGATAAGACATGAGGTAACAGGAGAAATGTGACTGCAGCTCTGGAGGTGACTGGAGGATAAGACATGAGGTAAGAGGAGAAATGTGACTGCAGCTCTGGAGGTGACTGGAGGATAAGACATGAGGTAAACTGGAGAAATGTGACTGCAGCTCTGGAGGTGACTGGAGGATAAGACATGAGGTAACTGGAGAAATGTGACTGCAGCTCTGGAGGTGACTGGAGGATAAGACATGAGGGTAACAGGAGAAATGTAACTGCAGCTCTGGAGGTGACTGGAGGATAAGACTTGAGGTAACTGGAGAAATGTGACTGCAGCTCTGGAGGGTGACTGGAGGATAAGACATGAGGTAACTGGAGAAATGTGACTGCAGCTCTGGAGGTGACTGGAGGATAAGACATGAGGTAACAGGAGAAATGTGACTGCAGCTCTGGAGGTGACTGGAGGATAAGACATGAGGTAACAGGAGAAATGTGACTGCAGCTCTGGAGGTGACTGGAGGATAAGACATGAGGTAAGAGGAGAAATGTGACTGCAGCTCTGGAGGTGACTGGAGGATAAGACATGAGGTAACAGGAGAAATGTGACTGCAGCTCTGGAGGTGACTGGAGGATAAGACATGAGGTAACAGGAGAAATGTGACTGCAGCTCTGGAGGTGACTGGAGGATAAGACATGAGGTAAGAGGAGAAATGTGACTGCAGCTCTGGAGGTGACTGGAGGATAAGACATGAGGTAAGAGGAGAAATGTGACTGCAGCTCTGGAGGTGACTGGAGGATAAGACATGAGGTAACTGGAGAACTGTGACCGCAGCTCTGGAGGTGACTGGAGGATAAGACATGAGGTAAGAGGAGAAATGTGACTGCAGCTCTGGAGGTGACTGGAGGATAAGACATGAGGTAACTGGAGAAATGTGACTGCAGCTCTGGAGGTGACTGGAGGATAAGACATGAGGTAAGAGGAGAAATGTGACTGCAGCTCTGGAGGTGACTGGAGGATAAGACATGAGGTAACAGGAGAAATGTGACTGCAGCTCTGGAGGTGACTGGAGGATAAGACATGAGGTAACAGGAGAAATGTGACTGCAGCTCTGGAGGTGACTGGAGGATAAGACATGAGGTAACTGGAGAAATGTGACTGCAGCTCTGGAGGTGACTGGAGGATAAGACATGAGGTAACTGGAGAAATGTGACTGCAGCTCTGGAGGTGACTGGAGGATAAGACATGAGGTAACAGGAGAAATGTAACTGCAGCTCTGGAGGTGACTGGAGGATAAGACATGAGGTAACAGGAGAAATGTGACTGCAGCTCTGGAGGTGACTGGAGGATAAGACATGAGGTAACTGGAGAAATGTGACTGCAGCTCTGGAGGTGACTGGAGGATAAGACATGAGGTAACTGGAGAAATGTGACTGCAGCTCTGGAGGTGACTGGAGGATAAGACATGAGGTAACAGGAGAAATGTGACTGCAGCTCTGGAGGTGACTGGAGGATAAGACATGAGGTAACTGGAGAAATGTGACTGCAGCTCTGGAGGTGACTGGAGGATAAGACATGAGGTAACTGGAGAAATGTGACTGCAGCTCTGGAGGTGACTGGAGGATAAGACATGAGGTAACAGGAGAAAATGTGACTGCAGCTCTGGAGGTGACTGGAGGATAAGACATGAGGTAACAGGAGAAATGTGACTGCAGCTCTGGAGGTGACTGGAGGATAAGACATGAGGTAACTGGAGAAATGTGACTGCAGCTCTGGAGGTGACTGGAGGATAAGACATGAGGTAAGAGGAGAAATGTGACTGCAGCTCTGGAGTGACTGGAGGATAAGACACGAGGTAACTGGAGAAATGTGACTGCAGCTCTGGAGGTGACTGGAGGATAAGACATGAGGTAAGAGGAGAAATGTGACTGCAGCTCTGGAGGTGACTGGAGGATAAGACATGAGGTAAGAGGAGAAATGTGACTGCAGCTCTGGAGGTGACTGGAGGATAAGACATGAGGTAAGAGGAGAAATGTGACCGCAGCTCTGGAGGTGACTGGAGGATAAGACATGAGGTAAGAGGAGAAATGTGACTGCAGCTCTGGAGGTGACTGGAGGATCAGGTGATGCAGTTTGTGCGGTGTTCTCAGCATTTACTAATACTGCTTTACATTGGTGACCACACGACCATTACAGCAGGCTCCGCCCATTACGTCTCACTTCATGCATACCCCCCCCAGATCCCTGAGCTGTCCGTACCCCCCCCAGATCCCTGATCCCCGCCAAGACAGATATAATCATGGACTCTGGGAAGGGCAGGAAGTCATGTGATCTCTGGGGGCGGGGCCTGCTCCACGTGCCACAATATAACGTTATAACGAGCCGGTGATGATGCGGTGCAGCATCTTTACATTGCGCGGCGCCTCCATGCTGTGCAGTGAAGTCATGTGACTCTAGGATTGCACCATATGTCGGGGCGTGACACGGACTACTCACTCGGCGAGCTCCTCCAGGCTGCGGTACACGTCGTCGTCATTTTCTGCCGTGTCTTCTGATGGGAATGATCTGGAAAGAGAAGAGACAAGTCAGGCCAGACAGGAAGGGGTTAAACCTGCTCCATTATCAGCCGCGGGGACACAGAGGACGGTCAACCGGGTCACATGATCTCATATCAGATTACAGAAGGGAAACCCCCATCATTGTACAAGCTGCAGCAATGACCCCTGTGACCCAAGCCCCGCACCCCACAGAGGCCCCTCCCCTTCTATGTGCGGCCTGCAAGCTATAGTCAGTCTCTGCTCATACACAGCAAGCAAGCAGAGCTGCAGTGTAAAGTATAAGGGACAGAACACAGGAGACTGGAATTCAGACTCCAGTGCAGCTGATCCTATACAACCTGCGGCCCTCCAGCTGTTGTACAACTACAACTCCCAGCATGCCTGGACAGCCTACAGCAGGGTGGGAGTTGTAGTTTTACAACAGCTGGAGGGCACCCCTGCTATAAACGGCTTAAGTCTAGAAATCGGCAGCAGGACTCTCCGGTCAGATCGGCGGGGGAGGGGGCGGCGAGCGCGCGGGGACCAGGTGCGTGCCAGCCGCAAGCATCCACCAGACGCCGCAGGTTGAGCCGTCAGTTCCTTGCCGCTCGTCACCCGGAAAGACGGCGCCGTTCTGACGTCCAACAATTGCTGCATCAGAAGGCATGAGGCGAGCGAAGGACGAAGACGCCGGGGGCGGAGCAACCACCGCCAGCGAGCACGGAGAGGACGTCTCCACATTGGTATGAGGTCTGGTCACAGTTCGGGGGTCAGGTCACGGTCGGGTCACAGTTCGGGGGTCAGGTCACGGTCAGGTCACAGTTCGGGGGTCAGGTCACGGTCGGGTCACAGTTCGGGGGTCAGGTCGCGGGTCGGGTCACAGTTCAGGGGGTCAGGTCACGGTCGGGTCACAGTTCGGGGGTCAGGTCACGGTCGGGTCACAGTTCAGGGGGTCAGGTCGTGGTCGGGTCGTGTCGTCACTTGTTCAGGGTCTGACATCCCATGATGCAGCAAGTAAAGCTGTGTACTACGACCCCCATCATCTCCTGTGAAGATCCAGAAAATGGTCACAAACGCACAACTTACACAACACGTCGCCTGTGGACTGAACTGTCTTCTAATGCAACCAATCCTGAGCCTCCTGGTTCATGAACAGAATGCTAGAAGTGCAGACTGACACAGCCCTGTCTCTGGGCAGAGCTCCTGGCTCATGAATACCATGCCACTGCTTACAGTGAAGACTGACACTACCAGGAGGGAACAGGAGGATGTACACAGGTGGCTGCACCATTCAGGGTTTGGGGAAAGTTGGGTGAAATCTCTGACGTCCTGTATATACGTGACCTCCCAGGGCGCCATGTGCAGCGGGGGAGGGGTGTATGTCAGTATTTAGGTCCGTCCACAGTCACATGATCCGTGAAAATTGCAGGTGCGACCTGCGAGGCGACAGACGGAGCACATGGCGCGCGAGTGTGAAAGGTGGGACAGCGGGGGGTCAGTCTGTAGGAACGGCCGCCATGTTGGCACCCAGCTTTCTCAGACCAGATGGGAGTAAAGCTAGTCGCCATATGATGTCATCGCTTAACCCTTCAGTGACTGTGACCGCCATTGGGGGGGGGGCGCAAAAGGTTAGGACTGAGAAAACTGTCAATCACTGGGAGATGTGTGCTGATTGGCTGTGGGGAAAGGGCGGGGCTAGGGTCACATGGGACATAATAGGAATATAATTACCGGATTCCTTTGTTCTGGGCGATGATGTGATGTGAGATCTTGGAGAGTGCTGAGATGACCTGCAAGAGAGAGAGACAGGTGATCAGAGACATCCAGGCCCCGCCCATCACACACCATGTGGCCCCGCCCCCACACATCACAGCCACTACCCCGCACATCGCGTGCCCCTCAGTCCATCCCCCAAATAGCACACTGTGCGCAGGCTGGCCCCTCCTCTGAATATCACAGTCCTGTAGAACACAGCATTGAGCCATGTTTAGTCCAAGTATAGCAGGGATTTTTATATCTGAGGAATTTCTCCGCCGCCATCGTGGAGGTTTATAATCGGCGCATCTGCACGCGGTGGGCGGGGCCCGTCATTAATCTGTGAGCGCCGCGCTGATAACGAGCTCATTAACCAGAATCTCTTGTATCTGAGGAACATTCAGACGCAGAAGGCGTGTAATTAGGAGCGGACGCTTCATTAACCCCTTATGTCTCCGAGCCCCAGAGGAGGGGGCGCATACAAGCACATCTCTGGACCCCTCCCCCATGGTTATAGGCTCCTCCCACCGTCCCCTCTGGTGCACTGCATGCAGGGACGTACTCCAACCAGCAGAATAATGAGTGCAGCTCTGGAGTGGTTTTTGGACGGTCATTCTCCTGAGGATATGGGGCCCTCATCTGCTGACTGTTTCCCAACATGGCGGAGGCAGTACCATCTACGTTGTGATTGCACATAAAGGCAGCAGGAGGCGCTCATCACACAGAGCTGAACACCAGCTGCCCCCCCCCCCCCCCCCCCCCCCCGTCTGATGATGTCATCACTCAGGATCTCTCTGCACAATGAGATGACTTTAAAGGCAGAGGCGCGGCTGGACGCCTCAGAGGGCGGCGTCCATTATACATGAGGCGCGCACTTCTCTTCTATTGGGGGCATTCACATTTATACTTTTTAGAGTCGTTTTCGTGTTGAAAAGTGAACGGAGTGCGCACAGAGACTTAACACTTCGTGCACCAATTACAGGAGGAGCTCGGGGGCGACATGGGTGTAACCAGCAGCGACTGTAATGGGAGCCATGGGGCCCCTTCCTCTAAGATGCAGAACCCCAGAGCCCTGTATGAAAGACTAATTCCTCAGAGGAATCACTGTCATGCAGGATGGAACTGGAAACAGTCAGTAAGCTTGTAGACAGACCCCCCCATAACAGGTCAGCTCGTGGGCGGGGCCTGACCACACCATCCACAAGCAGAGGATTCTGGGGGATTTCTCCTCCCACCCGAGCTCCTTCATGAAGGTGCAGATTTGGATTCCGCCTTGGTAAATATGGCGTCCACTTTGATGGGTCGTTCCCGGCTTTCTCTGTCCCCTGTCCCCGATCCGCTAATCAGGATCCTGGGAAAGCTGGGGGGAGAGAGGAAGGCCTGGCAGGAGCCCGGCGGTCAGCAGCACGGGACGGGCAGGAGCCCGGCGGTCAGCAGCACGGACGGGCAGGAGAGCCCGGCGGTCAGCAGCAGCACGGCAGGACGGCAGGAGCCGGCGTCAGCAGCACGGGACGGGCAGGAGCCCGGCGGTCAGCAGCACGGGACGGCAGAGCCCGGCGGTCAGGCAGCACGGGACGGGCAGGAGCCCGGCGGCACGGGACAGGAGGCGGTCAGCAGCACGGGGGCAGGAGCCCGGCGGTCAGCAGCACGGACGGGCAGGAGGCCCGGCGGTCAGCAGCACGGGACGGGCAGGAGCCCGGCGGTCAGCAGCACGGGACGGGCAGGAGCCCGGCGGTCAGCAGCACGGGACGGGCAGGATCAGCAGCAGGGGGCCCCACGTCCAGCATTCACTTTTATATGTTGTCTTCACATAAGTGTGATGCGGCACAGTTCGCGATATTGCCGGCGGCAGACGCCATCACTGAGCTGGGACAACAGACGGCACCAAGCTTCAGCCAAAATACTTCTGGCACTAGACGGCGCCCCGAGCCCGGACTGCGTGCTTTATATAGACAATGCGGGCGTCAGAGCTCGCCCCATACAGGAGGTCTCCACACGTCTGGTCCCTCCATCACTCTTCGTACTGAGCAGACCCTGTGTAGGTTTTCTGCAGCGCAGAGTGTTTCAGGAGCTCAGTCACACACGGTCTACTAGGGCTTTGTGCAGGAATCTTTCCGCTCTGGTGGAATTTGCGCGGTCGTCATAAATAAATGATCAGAATTATCGCAGCGTCTCGTATCATCGTTATCATCTCCGCCCTCGTCTGGACGCTGCTTCCTGACATCATGAAATATTCATCACCACATCTCTGCCGGTGCCACGTGCGGTCAGCGCGCCGCTTATCAGGATTCGGTCTAGGCAGATCTGCCATTCTGGGCTCTAGGACAGCTGTAAATATATCAGTGCAGTAAGAGTCAGTCTCCTTCCCCTTCTGGCAGCTGTAAACATATTCCCCATAAGTCTCTTTAAAAGTTACAGCTTCCACAGGACACAGAGGAATGCTGTAACTTGTAGTTCTACCACAGCCATGAATCCCTCCATGCTGAGCCTTATAGTACCACACGTTCCTCTGATACTGAGGGGGTGGTAATGCAGTGAAGGAGCAGCGGCGCCCCCTGTCACCTCCTCTATTCTCTTCAGGTAGATGAGAAAATTACAAAGTTACAAATTACAGAAATTTCCAGGAAATTAAATCCGCAGCGAAGAGAAGCGCAATTACAGGGGCGGCGGGCGTACGCCACACGTTATAACGGGGCACATTATTAAACGCCCCACACCCAGGATTTATTCCTATTCATATCCTGAAGAGCAAAGTGACAAAAGGAGATGTCAGGGACAACAAAGGGGCGAGGTAGAATGTAAGCTCCTGGGGCGAGTGGATATAAATCCTGTGTGATCATCCATAGAGAAGAAGCAGTGACCTCCACTGACACATTGCAACAACCCCCATGCTGTGCAGCCACCTTATGAGCAGGAAATACTGAACACACAGTGTCAACAGCGAATAGAAGTATACACGCCCCCCCCCCCCCAGCTCTGGGACGGGAACCTCCAGCCGGACAGCTAATGGTCCGTCACTGACTGCCAGATGCTGCACAGACTCCCTGCGGGCCCCCATCATCACACATCTCCGGAGCCTCAAAACACAATGTGACAATGTATGTGGGGGTTCTCATTACATGGCAGCCCCTTCCTGTGTCTCATCTAATGGAACGTCAGCTCCTGGGTCCAGTGTTATATTCCATAGCAGTATCCAGTCCTGGATGGGGATGAGGGTGACATCCGAGCCCAGTGATACGTGAAGGGTGTGATAACTTATAACAGGGAGCAATAGATTGTATTCTCCTGTCCTACAGTCATCCTCTCCTCTGAAATGTCTGATAACAGGGAGCAATAGATTGTATTCTCCTGTCCTACAGTCATCCTCTCCCCTGAATGGTCTGATAACAGGGAGCAATAGATTGTATTCTCCTGTCCTACAGTCATCCTCTCCTCTGAAATGTCTGATAACAGGGAGCAATAGATTGTATTCTCCTGTCCTACAGTCATCCCTCTCCCCTGAAATGTCTGATACAGGGAAATAGATGTATTCCTGTTACGTCATCCTCCCCCTGAAATGATAACAGGGAGCAATAGACCTTCTCTGTCCTACAGTCATCCTCTCCCCTGAAATGTCTGATAACAGGGAGCAATAGATTGTATCAGAGCAATAGTTGTATTCTCCCTGTCCACAGTCATCCTCATCCCTGAAATGTCTGATAACAGGGAGCAAATAGATTGTATTCTCCTGTCCTACAGTCATCCTCTCCCCTGAATTGTCTGATAACAGGGCAGCAATAGATTGTATTCTCCTGTCCTACAGTCATCCTCTCCCCTGAAATGTCTGATAACAGGGAGCAATAGATTGTATTCTCCTGTCCTACAGTCATCCTCTCCCCTGAAATGTCTGATAACAGGGAGCAATAGATTGTATTCTCCCTGTCCTACAGTCATCCTCTCCCTGAATGTCTGATAACAGGGAGCAATAAGATTGTATTCTCCTGTCCTAACAGTCATCCTCTCCTCTGAAATGTCTGATAACAGGGAGTAATAGATTGTATTCTCCTGTCCTACAGTCATCCTCTCCCCTGAAATGGCTGATAACAGGGAGCAATAGATTGTATTCCCTGTCCTAACAGTCATCCTCTCCCTGAAATGTCTGATAACAGGGAGCAATGTTTGGTCCTATCTCTCTCTCCTGAAATGTCTGATAACAGGGAGAATAGTTGTATTCTCTGTCCCTACAGTCATCCTCTCCCCTGAAATGTCTGATAACAGGGCAATATATTGTATTCTCCTGTCCTACACATCCTCTCCCTGAATGTCTGATAACAGGATAATAGATTCTCCTGTCCTACTCATCCTCTCCCGAAATGGCTGATAACAGGGAGCAATAGATTGTATTTCTCCTGTCCTACAGTCATCCTCTCCCTGAAATGTCTGATAACAGGGATAATAGATTGTATTCTCCTGTCCTACAGTCATCCTCTCTCCCCTGAAATGGCTGATAACAGGGAGCAATAGATTGTATTCTCCTGTCCTACAGTCATCCTCTCCCCTGAAATGGCTGATAACAGGGAGCAATAGATTGTATTCTCCTGTCCTACAGTCATCCTCTCCCCTGAAAATGTCTGATAACAGGGGGCAATAGATTGTATTCTCCTGTCCTACAGTCATCCTCTCCCCTGAAATGGCTGATAACAGGGAGCAATAGATTGTATTCTCCGTCCTACAGTCATCCTCTCCTTGAAATGCTGATAACAGGAGCAATAGATTGGTATTCTCCTCCTTACATGATCCTTCCCCTAAATGACTGAAACAGGCAGAGTGTTTGCTGCAGTTTGCCCCGACTCGGACATGAAGCATCCGCGCATAACAGTAGATCCTCTCAGAAGGATGAAACAGGGAGCAAGATTGTTTCTCCAAGAACCATGAAAGCTGATAAGGGGGAAATGAAATACTCCCATCGGACCTCTCCTCGCTGACACAGTTGCTAACAGGGGGAAGTTTACAGAGCCATGAGGACACGACGACAGAACTAACCGTGGCCGCGGGTCGTGCCTGCCGGGCAGTCAAAACGTGGCCAGGAAACCCAAAGAAAGCGGTGTGAAAAATGATTCCACCCTCCCCCAAAACATCCCCACTCTGCCCCAGGAGCCCCTTGATGGTCCCAGTGTAGAAGTGTCCGCGCCCCTGCACTGTATGACTGGCTGCGGGAGGCGCCGTCACCTCCTGTAACATCTCGATCAGCGCCATTAATGCGATCCCAGAAGCGAGCACATGAGACGGGTCTGTGGACGGATCTCGCTCCCCAGGAATCCGCCATCTGCCCCGTGACCTATAAGGCAATTTGCGAGTAAGAGCGCTGACATTTAGCGGCCGCGGTATCTGCTTGTCACTGGTACTCCGGATGACAGCGATCCACGCACCGTATCATGGCTCGCCACGCTCGGGTGCTCACTCTGGAGGTAACGTGACCCAACAGGTGGTCAGATACGGAGGTCACGCCAGGACGATGAAGATGCTGCGTGTACCGGAGAGCTGTTAATGGCGCCGCGCTGTGACATCACAGATATGAGGGGGAGGAGGGTGTGCAGAGCGTTAAAGCTGTTAAGGCAGAAGCCACGTGATCACCTCCGAGGGGCACCAAAAATCCTAGAGGTGAGAAGTGAGACGAGACCTGCCATGATCCACTCCTGTGACATCAGCGCCTCGGAGGGTCCACGGGAATGAAGTAAAAACCGCCAACATGGCCGATCCACCCCAGGGGAGGGGAGGTGCATAAACAGACGGTGACGGAGTTAATAAATGGTCGCACCCTTTAAAAAGCCGCAGCCAGTGTTTGTCTATTGCAGTGACACGCAGCGGGAGGTCAGCGCCCTGTAACACAGGCGGCCCCGCCCCCTTTCATTCTGACCACCTGGAACGGGACATTCCATTGTGTCCACAGCTGAGCCCGCCATGACAAGCGTGGGAACGACCGCCGGCAACATGGCTGACAGCCCCACCCACCGCCATCCAACTCCACTACAGAACCAATGGGGGAGGAGCAAACTGTGCAGGCCATCAAAATGCTCGGTGCGTGGTCGTATGTCTCGTTATTTCACACATTGTACGCTCTGTGCGCGGTCTCGTTACATGGTATCACATGTACGGACTTGTGCGACGTCTCGTGGTCTCGTTACATTGTATCACATGACGGGTCTGTGCGTGGTCTCGTGACATTGTATCACTGACGGTCTGTGGTCTGTGTGGTCTCGTTACATTGTATCACATGACGGTCTGTGCGGGTCTCGTTACATTGTATCGTTACATTGATCACATGACGTCTGTGCGTGGTCTCGTTACATTGTAATCACATGACGGTCTGTGCGTGGTCTCGAGTCAATGTCTCGTGGTACTCGTTACTTGTATCACATGACGGTCTGTGCGAGGTTCTCGTTACATTGTATCACATGACGGTCTGTGCGTGGTCTCGTTACATTGTTACATTGACGCACATGACGGCTTGTGCGTTCTCGTTACATGACGTCTGTCACATGACACATGACGGTCTGTGCGAAGGTCTCGTTACATTGTATCACATGACGGTCTGTGCGTGGTCTCGTTACATTGTATCACATGACGCGTCTGTGCGTGGTCTCGTTACATTGTATCACATGACGGTCTGTGCGTGGTCTCGTTACATTGTATCACATGACGTTACATTGTATCACATGACGCTCTGTGCGATCTCTCATTACATTGTCTGACATGTATCACATGACGGTCTGTGCGTGGTCTCGTTACATTGTATCACATGACGGTCTGTGCGTGGTCTCGTTACATTGTATCACATGACGCGTTCTGTGCGTGGTCTCGTTACATTGTAATCAACATGGACGGGGCTCTGTGCGTGGTCTCGTTACATTGGTATCAATGACGGTCTGTGCGTGTCTCGTTACATTGTATCACATGACGGTCTGTGCGTAGGGTCTCGTTACATTGTATCACATGACGCTCTGTGCGTGGTCTCGTTACATTGTATCACATGACGCTCTGTGCGTGGTCTCGTTAACATGTATCACATGACGGTCTGTGCGTGGTCTCGTTACATTGTATCACATGACGGTCTGTGCTGAGTGTCTCGTTACATTGTATCACATGACGGTCTGTGCGTGTCTCGTTACATTGTATCACATGACGGTCTGTGCGTGGTTCTCGTTACATTGTATCACATGACGGTCTGTGCGTGGTCTCGTTACATTGATCACATGCGCGTCTGGCGTGGTCTCGTTACATTTTCATGACGTCTGTGCGTGGGCTTACATTGTATCACATGACGGTCTGTGCTGGTCTCGTTACATTGTATCACATGACGGTCTGTGCGTGGTCTCGTTACATTGTATCACATTGACGGTCTGTTGCGTGGTCTCGTTACATTGTATCACATGACGGTCTGTGCGTGGTCTCGTTTACATTGTATCACATGGACGGTCTGTGCGTGGTCTCGTTTACACATGTCTATCACATGACGCTCTGTGCGTGGTCTCGTTACATTGTATCACATGACGGTCTGTGCGTGGTCTCGTTACATTGTATCACATGACGGTCTGTGCGTGGTCTCGTTACATTGTATCACATGACGCGGTCTGTGCGTGGTCTCGTTACATTGTATCAACATGACGTCTGTGCGTGGTCTCGTTACATTGTATCACATGACGGTCTGTGCGTGGTCTCGTTACATTGTACACCATTTATCTGCGTCTCGAGGAGGTTTCTCGTCTTCTATCAGGTGAATACGTTGCAGGCCGCGGTCTCGTCGCTCTGTTCCTCCGCTGTAGTTCTGGGGATCCGGGTGGGGGGAGGGCAGTCTGTCACCCTGTGTCTCCTCACCATCTCCAGAGAAACAGGATCAGCTGTAACATCTGTCTCTTTTTATTACATTCCAGGAATCTCCGAGCCCAGGGAGCCGCCAATATCTGCTGAGCGAGAGGTGAAGTGCGCGCTGCCGGCGGTCACCAGTGACAGTCACTCAGACATCGCACAGCCCGCCGCAAAACGAAATCCGTATTCTGAGGATCGCAGAACCATGTGTGCACCTGTCTATACCGTGCGCTCAGTCAGTGACCCCTTTCTATACTGTGTGCTATTGTTGTGGCCCCGGGGGAGGCAAGGTACCATGTCTGTGGCCCCGGGGGAGGCAAGGTACCATGTCTGTGGCCCCGGGGGAGGCAAGGTACCATGTCTGTGGCCCCGGGGGAGGCAAGGTACCATGTCTGTGGCTCTGGGGGAGGCAAGGGTACCATGTCTGTGGCCCGGGGAGGCAAGGTACCATGTCTGTGGCCCCAGGGGAGGCAAGGTACCATGTCTGTGGCCCCGGGGAGGCAAGGTACCATGTCTGTGGCCCCGGGGAGGCAAGGTACCATGTCTGTGGCCCCAGGGGAGGCAAGGTACCATGTCTGTGGCCGGGGCAACTCTGGCCCGGGGGAGGCAAGGTACCATGTCTGTGGCCCCGGGGGAGGCAAGGTACCATGTCTGTGGCTCTGGGGGAGCAAGGTACCATGTCTGTGGCCCCGGGGGAGGCAGGGGAACTATAGCTGTGGCCCCAAGGGAGGCAGGGTGGTATGGCTGTGGACCCAAGGGAGGCAGGGTGGTATGGCTTGTGGCCCAAGGGAGGCAGGGTGCTATGGCTGTGGCCCCAAGGGAGGCAGGGTGCTATGGCTGTGGCCCCAAGGGAGGCAGGGTGCTATGGCTGTGGCCCCAAGGGAGGCAGGGTGCTATGGCTGTGGCCCCAAGGGAGGCCAGGGTGCTATGGCTGTGGCCCCAAGGGAGGCAGGGTGCTATGGCTGTGGCCCCAAGGGAGGCAGGGTGCTATGGCTGTGGCCCCAGGGAAGGGAGGGTATTGTGGCTGTGGCCCCAGGGAAGGGAGGGTATTGTGGCTGTGGCCCCGGACTCCACAACAAGTGTTGTTGAGCAGATCCTTCCATTCCATCATTCACAATGAATGAGAACAGTGTTTGGGGCGAGAGTCGCCCAGGAAGAGGTGACTCAGACGCCTGTGATCCCCGCGGGCACCGGGGAGTCATAAGAAGAGGGGATCAGGGGTAAAGGGGGGAACTTTAACCCCTTCACTTCCTGCCTGAACAGACAGAGACCTCCATTCACACTGCATAACGTACACTGGTGAACACCGGGGTCTGCGCCATGTCCCTGCGGTGAGGACCGGGAGCGACAAAGACTTCATTCATCAGACTGTGTGGGGACATAAGAATCCATGGAGGCAGCAGAGCTTCCCCCCCAGATCCCTAGAGTGGAACAGTCCAGTCGTTATACATAGCGGCTACTCACAGGTGTTGACTGCTGGACTGTCCCACTGCACAGTGTACGAGGGACCCAGGGAGAAGATGACTGTAGGACAGGAGAATACAATCTATTGCTCCCTGTTATCAGCCATTTCAGGGGAGAGAATGACTGTAGGACAGGAGAATACAATCTATTGCTCCCTGTTATCAGACATTTCAGGGGAGAGGATGACTGTAGGACAGGAGAATACAATCTATTGCTCTCTGTTATCAGCCATTTCAGGGGAGAGGATGACTGTAGGACAGGAGAATACAGTCTATTACTCCCTGTTATCAGACATTTCAGGGGAGATGATGACTGTCGGACAGGAGAATTACAATCTATTGCTCCCTGTTATCAGACATTTCAGAGGAGAGGATGACTGTAGGACAGGAGAATACAATCTATTGCTCCCTGTTATCAGACATTTCAGAGGAGAGGATGACTGTAGGACAGGAGAATACAATCTATTGCTCCCTGTTATCAGACATTTCAGGGGAGAGGATGACTGTAGGACAGGAGAATACAATCTATTGCTCCCTGTTATCAGACATTTCAGGGGAGATGATGACTGTCGGACAGGAGAATACAATCTATTGCTCCCTGTTATCAGACATTTCAGGGGAGATGATGACTGTAGGACAGGAGAATACAATCTATTGCTCCCTGTTATCAGACATTTCAGGGGAGATGATGACTGTAGGACAGGAGAATACAATCTATTGCTCCCTGTTATCAGACATTTCAGAGGAGATGATGACTGTCGGACAGGAGAATACAATCTATTGCTCCCTGTTATCAGACATTTCAGGGAGATGATGACTGTAGACAGGAGAATACAATCTATTACTCCCTGTTATCAGACATTTCAGGGGAGAGGATGACTGTAGGACAGGAGAATACAATCTATTGCTCCCTGTTATCAGACATTTCAGAGAGAGGATGACTGTAGGACAGGAGAATACAATCTATTGCTCCCTGTTATCAGCCATTTCAGGGGAAGAGGATGACTGTAGGACAGGAGAATACAATCTATTGCTCCCTGTTATCAGACATTTCAGGGGAGATGATGACTGTCGGACAGGAGAATACAATCTATTGCTCCTGTTATCAGACATTTCAGGGGAGATGATGACTGTAGGACAGGAGAATACAATCTATTGCTCCCTGTTATCAGACATTTCAGAGGAGATGATGACTGTCGGACAGGAGAATACAATCTATTGCTCCCTGTTATCAGACATTTCAGGGGAGATGATGACTGTAGGACAGGAGAATACAATCTATTGCTCCCTGTTATCAGACATTTCAGGGGAGATGATGACTGTAGGACAGGAGAATACAATCTATTGCTCCCCTGTTATCAGACATTTCAGGGGAGATGATGACTGTCGGACAGGAGAATACAATCTATTGCTGCCTGTTATCAGACATTTCAGAGGAGAGGGTGACTGTAGGACAGGGGAATACAATCTATTGCTCCCTGTTATCAGACATTTCAGGGGAGAGGATGACTGTAGGACAGGAGAATACAATCTATTGCTCCCTGTTATCAGACATTTCAGGGGAGATGATGACTGTCGGACAGGAGAATACAATCTATTGCTCCCTGTTATCAGTCATTTCAGGGGAGATGATGACTGTAGGACAGGAGAATACAATCTATTGCTCCCTGTTATCAGACATTTCAGGGGAGATGATGACTGTAGGACAGGAGAATACAATCTATTGCTCCCTGTTATCAGACATTTCAGAGGAGAGGATGACTGTAGGACAGGAGAATACAATCTATTGCTCCCTGTTATCAGACATTTCAGGGGAGATGATGACTGTCGGACAGGAGAATACAGTCTATTGCTCCCTGTTATCAGACATTTCAGGGGAGATGATGACTGTCGGACAGGAGAATACAATCTATTGCTGCCTGTTATCAGACATTTCAGAGGAGAGGGTGACTGTAGGACAGGGGAATACAATCTATTTGCTCCCTGTTATCAGACATTTCAGGGGAGAGGATGACTGTAGGACAGGAGAATACAATCTATTGCTCCTGTTATCAGACATTTCAGGGGAGATGATGACTGTCGGACAGGAGAATACAATCTATTGCTCCCTGTTATCAGTCATTTCAGGGGAGATGATGACTGTAGGACAGGAGAATACAATCTATTGCTCCCTGTTATCAGACATTTCAGGGGAGATGATGACTGTAGGACAGGAGAATACAATCTATTGCTCCCTGTTATCAGACATTTCAGAGGAGAGGATGACTGTAGGACAGGAGAATACAATCTATTGCTCCCTGTTATCAGACATTTCAGGGGAGATGATGACTGTCGGACAGGAGAATACTGTCAGTGACTCAGATCTTGCTCCCCATTTTTCCTGCTTCCACCTCAAGCTGCTGGATACACCCCCATCCCTCGACAACTGCTGCCACCCAATAACCTGTGTTATCCACTGCACTCGTCACTGGTTTTAATGTTTTGACCACTTTTTACAGCTGTTATTTAAGGTTAGTGGCCCTTTAAGGTGAGGCGGTATATGGACAGAGGCAGTGCACTGCTCTCACCTCTGTATCAGTGAGATATCAGATGGCTCGGCTGTGCTTGCTTCCTGTGATCTCTTCACAATGAGACATGTAATATTACAGCACGGTTATTATCAGACGGCAGGTGGCGGCGCGGAGGCTCCGATAATTACCCGCTGTATTATGAGGATAATGAGACATTGTGTAAGATTTCTCCCCGCCATGAGACAACAGATACTGACCCCTCCAGGACCGGAAGCACAGATGGAGGCCTGCCAACATGTCCACTGGCTGCTCCTGGATCTCAATCATCATTTGCTCTGCTGGTGTCAGTTTTTACTGTAGCCTTGGCATTCTATTCATGAACTAGGAATATCAGAGTGAACAAAGCAGCAGGTCAGTGAGGTCCAGACGGTCATTCTGCTGAGGGGCTCCATGGATTTCTCTGACCCCTGTGGCCTCCTGAGATTTCATCTTAACTTTTCCACAGCTGATTTCCACTCTGTCGTGACAATGTATCAGTTCCCCGTGTCTGTATGTTAGAGCAGAGACGCGGTACATGTCTGGTAATGGCGGCCGAGGCTCAGGGTCATGTGATACGAGCAGACGCTATGATGTAGCAGAGATGTGTGTGCAGTAATGCTACCTAACGATGCAGCGGCGACTCCGCGTCCTGAGCGATAAGAGCGCAGAGAAGCGTCGTCGTATTAATGGTATGTAAATCCTCGTCTCCTGCGCTGGCGGCGGTTCCTGTGGGGGGCTGATTGTGTGCAGCTCACCGCCGATCGCCCAGGGCTTTATTTCTTATAAGTTGTTGTATTTCAGGGGCGGCAGAATAAAAGAGGAATGATGCCGGCCTGAGATAAGCGGCACGGGGCGCCGCTGGCATGCCAATCAGGAGCTGGCACAATGGGTCTGCCCAACACCCCCAACCCGCCGAAAACTGCGAGACACGGTAAGAAAATTTCCATATTAATGACCCGAGCGGCCAGGAAACTAATAAACATAAGAAAGGCCGTAACTGCTGAGAGATGGGGGGTCCCGGCCGCTGCCCCCACCACAGGGGAAGAGCAGACCCTCCCCCACCTGGAGGTAAGCCCCCAGCGTCAGCCGGATATATCTGATGGCACCGAGACGGCGACTGATGGCACCGAGAAGGAGACTTACCGCCAACCACCATACCAGGAGCTAGGAAAGCTGGGTGACCCCCGCCGCCCCCAGGAGGGCCCAGATCTAATGACCTCCCCTCCTCCAATTCACCATTCAGGGGTCTGGGAACGTGGGGTCACCGTAACGGTAGGGCGGGGGTCTGTGCCCATTCAGGGGGTGCCGGATATACAGGGCGCCGCTCGTCGGAGGTCACAGGTGCAGATAGGGGACCCCCGATCAATTACACAAAGTGCAGAGGTCAGAGGGCAGGCAGAGGTCGCTACCCCCTCCCCCCCATACAGACATTAACCCTTCAATCAAACATCCCCCACAGACCCGTGGTCTCCACTGTCAGAATAGCAACATGGATGGCAGGCAACACCGCACCTCATTTATCACCCCCTCCCCCACACCAGTGCATGTGAGGTCGGGGCCCCTCTCTGACTGGGGGCCTTCACACCGGTCTTCACCTCCACTGCTCTGCTCTGTTACAGGAGAATATAACGGAAGCGCCGGATCCACCGTGGCAGCATGAAATCTAAGCCGTGAGAAGACCCTGCCATGATGGGGCATAAGAAGTCGGGTGTGTAAAGCATGGGGGAAAATATCAGCCTGTAAACAGGACGAACTGACCAGACCTAATCCTGCTCACACAGCTGAGGGCTTGTTACAGTGTATCAGTGCAGACAATCCTCCGTGAGGGCCTCCAGGGTGATCGCTCTCACCTGCACTGACACACTGCACCAAACTGCAGCTGTGAGAAGCATCCGGGCCAGATCAAGGTTTCAGGGGTTAATGGCTGAAACACTGTAACGCAACAGGACGGAAGGGGCCATCCTATTAACCCTTCACATTCACTTACCTTCCCGAAATCCCGGACATCGAAGAGGTCAAAGGGGTCGAAGAGGTCGCAGTTCCGTAATCCAAACTTATCATGGCAAACCTTCAGGAAGGTCCGGATGTTCTTCAGACACAAGAACTGCGGAGGAGAGAGAGACGGCGTTAAAGGAGGACTCCGTCCACTGCGGCACCCCCACACTGCGGCACCCCCCCCCCCACACTGCGGCACCCCCCACACACACTGCGGCACCCCCGGCACCCCCCACCCCCCCACACTGCGGCACCCCCCCACACACTGCGGCACCCCCCCACACACTGCGGCACCCCCACACACTGCGGCACCCCCCACACTCGGCACCCCCCACACCCCCCCCCACACTGCGGCACCCCCCCACCACCCCCGGCACCCCCCCCCCACACTGCGGCACCCCCCACACACACTGCGGCACCCCCCCACACACTGCGGCACCCCACACACCACTGCGGCACCCCCCACACATGCGGCACCCCCCCACACCGGCCCCCCACACACACTGCGGCACCCCCCACACACACTGCGGCACCCCCCACACACACTGCGGCACCCCCCACACACACACACTGCGGCACCCCCCCACACACTGCGGCACCCCCACCACACTGCGGCACCCCCCACACCACCACTGCGGCACCCCACACACTGCGCACCCCCCACACTGCGGCACACACACACACTGCGGCACCCCCCCACCACACTGCGCACCCCCCCAACTGCAGCACCCCCCACACACGGCCCACACACTGCGGCACCCCCCCACTGCGTACCCCCACACACACTGCGCACCCCCCCACACACTGCGGCACCCCCCACACACACTGCGGCACCCCCCACACACTGCGGCACCCCCCACACTGCGGCACCCCCACACACACTGCGGCACCCCCCACACACACTGCGGCCCCCCCCACCACCACCACACTGCGGCACCCCCCACACACACACTGCGGCACCCCCCACACACTGCCCCCCCACACACACCCCCCACACACACACTGCGGCACCCCCCCACACACACTGCCGGCACCCCCCACACACACACCACTGCGGTACCCCCCCACATGCGGCACCCCCCCACACACTGCGGCACCCCCCACACACACTGCGGCACCCCCCACACACTGCGGCACCCCCCACCACACTGCGGCACCCCCCACACACACACTGCGGCACCCCCCCACACACACTGCGGCACCCCCACACACACTGCGTACCCCCCCACACACACACACTGCGGCACCCCCCCACACGGCACCCCCCCACACACACTGCGCACCCCCACACACACACTGCGGCACCCCCCACACACTGCGGTACCCCCACACACACTGCGCACCCCCCACACAACCCCCCCACTGCGGCACCCCCCCACACACACTGCGGCACCCCCCCACACACACTGCACCCCCCCACACACTGGCACCCCCCACCCCCACACACACTGCGGCACCACACACACACAACTGCCACCCCCACACCACACTGCGGCACCCCCCACACACTGCGGTACCCCCCACACACACCTGCGGCACCCCCCACACACACTGCGGCACCCCCCACAACACTGCGGCACCCCCCCACCCACACACTGCGGCACCCCCCCACACTGCGGCACCCCCACACTGCACACACACCCCACCACACACTGCGGTACCCCCCCCACACACACACACTGCGGCACCCCCCCCACACTGCGGCACCCCCACACACACACTGCGGCACCCCCCACACACACACTGCGGGCACCCCCCCACACACCACTGCGCACCCCCCACACACTGCGCACCCCCCCCACAACACTGCGGCACCCCCACCACACACACTGCGGCACCCCCCACACACTGCGGCACACACACACTGCGCACCCCCCACACACACTGCGGCACCCCCCACACACTGCGGCACCCCCCCACACACTGCGGCACCCCCCACACACACTGCGGCACCCCCCCACACACACTGCGGCACCCCCCACAACACTGCCGCACCCCCACACACACTGCGGCACCCCCACACACACTGCGGCCCCCACACACACTGCGGCCCCCACCACACTGCGGCACCCCAACCACCACCCCACACACACTGCGGCACCCCCACACACACTGCGGTACCCCCACACACACTGCGGTACCCCAACACCACTGCGGCACCCCCACACACACTGCGGCACCCCCACACACACTGCGGCACCCCACACACACCACTGCGGCACCCCACACACACACTGCGGCACCCCACACACACACTGCGGCCCCCCACACTGCGCACCCCCCACACTGCGGCACCCCCCCACACACACTGCGGCACCCCCCCACACTGCAGGCACCCCCCACACTGCGGCACCCCCCCACACACACTGCGGCACCCCCACACACACTGCGGTACCCCCCCCACACAACACACTGCGGCACCCCCCCACACACACTGCGGCACCCCCCACACACTGCAGTTACCCCACACACACTGCGGCACCCCCCCACACTGCGGCACCCCCCCACACTGCGGCACCCCACACACACACTGCGAGCACCCCCCCAACACTGCGCACCCCCCCCACACACACACACACTGCGGCACCCCCCCACACACACTGCGGCACCCCCCACACTGCGGGCACCCCCCCACACACACTGCGGCACCCCCCCACATCACACTGCGGCACCCCCCACACACACTGCGGCACCCCCCCCACACACTGCGGCACCCCCCCCACACACTGCGGCACCCCCCACACACACTGCGGCACCCCCACACACACTGCGGCACCCCCCACACACACTGCGGCACCCCCACACACACTGCGGCACCCCCCACACACACTGCGGCACCCACACACACACTGCGGCACCCCCCACACACACTGCGGCACCCCCACACACACTGCGGCACCCCCACACACACTGCGGCACCCCCACACACACTGCGGCACCCCCACACACACTGCGGCACCCCCCCACACACTGCGGCACCCCCCCACACACTGCGGCACCCCCCACACACACTGCGGCACCCCCACACACACTGCGGCACCCCCCCCCCCCCACACACACACACACTGCGGCACCCCCCCCCCCACACACTGCCGGTACCCACCCCCCACCACTGCCGGTACCCCCCCACACACACTGCGGCACCCCCACCACACACTGCGGCACCCCCACACACACTGCGGCACCCCCCCCACACACACACTGCGGCACCCCCCCACACACACACTGCGGCACCCCCCCACACACTGCGGCACCCCCCCACACACACTGCGGCACCCCCCCACACACACTGCGGCACCCCCCCCACACACACTGCGGCACCCCCCCACACACACACTGCGGCACCCCCCACACACACACTGCGGCACCCCCCACACACACTGCGGCACCCCCCCACACACACACTGCGGCACCCCCCACACACACACACTGCGGCACCCCCCACACACACTGCGGCACCCCCCACACACACTGCGGCACCCCCCACACACACACTGCGGCACCCCCCACACACACACACTGCGGCACCACACACACACTGGGCCCCCACACACACACTGCGGCACCCCCACACACACACACACTGCGGCACCCCCACACACACACACTGCGGCACCCCACACACACCACACCTGCGGCACCCCCACACACACACACTCGGCACCCCCCACACACACACTGCGGCACCCCCACACACACACACTGCGGCACCCCCACACAACACACTGCGGCACCCCCACACACACACACTGCCGGCCACCCCCAACCACCTGCGGCACCCCACACACACTGCGGCACACCCCACACACACTGCGGTACCCCCCCACACACACTGCGGTACCCCCCACACACACTGCGGTACCCCCCCACACACACTGCGGTACCCCCCACACACACTGCGGCAGCCACATTACTCCACCACCAACAGACACAACACAAACCCAAAACACCCAGCATGTCCTGTAGGCCTGTACTACTGCCCTCATCATGTACTCATCAGTGCCTTGTTTTACATCCCTATAGGGGTCCCGAGGGTTGTCGCTGGTGTGTTATTAGGGCGAGCAATGGCAGAACGTGCTGGCCTGTAGGTGGCGCTCCGACGACTCCCACTAATGTCAGCATGAGGGCAGGGAGTACCGCCACCAGTCAGTTCTGCTCCGCTGGGAGTTGTTGTCCGTCTCCCCACAGTAGCCACTCTTCATGAGAGGTTTAGACATGAAGCAGATTTCTCCTCCGAAATCTGCGGCAGAGGACGGGGGGGGGGGGGCATGCAGATACTGTGACACCCCGGGGCCCACCTCAACACTCAGGGCCCTGCACCATGAATAATTCATCACCTGCCAGTGACCAGCGGGTAACCCCACATTACCAGCTAAGGGGGGCGTCACCCTCCAACAGAGCCATGGGCACCGCAAAATGCTGGACAGAGGCAGACGCCCCCGATATCTGCACACAGCACCAGCACAATGTGTCAGTGCAGCCTGGAGAGGCCAGAGATCAGCACACTGCGGGATATACAAGCTGGATACACTGCAACAAACCCTCTGCTGTCAGCAGCTTAAGGTTTTCAGCCTCTGACCAAAAATCTTTGACAGCGAGTGGAGATCTTGAAAACAGCGTCACGTGTGGCCCCCAGGGAGGCGGCCTCTATCCGGCGGGGTCCACGAGGAGCATCACAACCTCAATATAATCACTCATTAATAATTCACAGATACAAAATGTCCAGGGGAGGAGTCACAAGATGGGGGTGGCTACAATGTATCCAGTCTAGACCGCTGATACACTGTAACAATCCAACAGCAGAGAGCTGAACCCACAGAAGACACAATGTAACAAATCCTCTGCTGCAAACAACACAAGGTCAGAAAACATTAATAACCTCATTCACTGACAGCAAGCAGAAAACATGAAAATGATGAGATCTGAAGACAAGAAGCGGGCGTCTTCCATCTGTATAAACAGGGGGCACAACAACAAGACCCCCAGACCTCAACTGGGAGACATGACACCACACAGCCGATCATCAGGATCAATGGCAGCTGTATAATCTGTATGTAGGGAGCTCCCTCTAGTGGTGACTGTATAATCTGTATGTAGTGAGCTCCCTCTAGTGGTGGCTGTATAATCTGTATGTAGTGAGCTCCCTCTAGTGGTGACTGTATAATCTTTATGTAGTGAGCTCCCTCTAGTGGTGGCTGTATAATCTGTATGTAGTGAGCTCCCTCTAGTGGTGACTGTATAATCTGTATGTAGTGAGCTCCCTCTAGTGGTGACTGTATAATCTTTATGTAGTGAGCTCCCTCTAGTGGTGGCTGTATAATCTGTATGTAGTGAGCTCCCTCTAGTGGTGACTGTATAATCTGTATGTAGTGAGCTCCCTCTACTGGTGGCTGTATAATCTGTATGTAGTGAGCTCCCTCTGTGGTGGCTGTATAATCTGTATGTAGTGAGCTCCCCTAGTGGTGCCTGTATAATCTGTATGTAGTGAGCTCCCTCTAGTGGTGGCTGTATAATCTGTATGTAGTGAGCTCCCCCTAGTGGTGCCTGTATAATCTGTATGTAGTAAGCTCCCTCTAGTGGTGGCTGTTATAATCTGTATGGAGTGAGCTCCCCCTAGTGGTGCCTGTATAATCTGTATGTAGTGAAGCTCCCTCTAGTGGTGGCTGTATAATCTGTATGGAGTGAGCTCCCTCTAGTGGTGGCTGTATAATCTGTATGGAGTGAGCTCCCTCTAGTGGTGGCTGTATAATCTGTATGTAGTGAGCTCCCTCTAGTGGTGGCTGTATAACCTGTATGTAGTGAGCTCCCTCTAGTGGTGGCTGTATAATCTGTATGGAGTGAGCTCCCTCTAGTGGTGGCTGTATAACCTGTATGTAGTGAGCTCCATCTAGTGGTGGCTGTATAACCTGTATGTAGTGAGCTCCCTCTAGTCGTGGCTGTATAACCTGTATGTAGTGAGCTCCCTCTAGTGGTGACTGTATAATCTGTATGTAGGGAGCTCCCTCTAGTGGTGGCTGTATAATCTGTATGTAGTGAGCTCCCTCTAGTCGTGGCTGTATAATCTGTATGTAATGAGCTCCCTCTAGTGGTAACTGTATAATCTGTATGTAGTGAGCTCCCTCTAGTGGTGACTGTATAATCTGTATGGAGTGAGCTCCCTCTAGTGGTGACTGTATAATCTGTATGTAGTGAGCTCCCTCTAGTGGTAACTGTATAATCTGTATGTAGTGATCTCCCTCTAGTGGTGGCTGTATAACCTGTATGTAGTGAGCTCCCTCTAGTGGTGGCTGTATAATCTGTATGTAGTGAGCTCCCTCTAGTGGTGGCTGTATAATCTGTATGTAGTGAGCTCCCTCTAGTGGTGGCTGTATAACCTGTATGTAGTGAGCTCCCTCTAGTGGTGGCTGTATAACCTGTAAGTAGTGAGCTCCCTATCGTGATGACTGTATAATCTGTATGTAGTGAGCTCCCTCTAGTGGTGAATGTATAATCTGTATGTAGTGAGCTCCCTCTAGTGGTGGCTGTATAATCTGTATAATCTGTATGTAGTGAGCTCCCTCTAGTGGTGGATGTATAATCTGTATGTAGTGAGCTCCCTCTAGTGGTGACTGTATGATCTGTATGTAGTGAGCTCCCTCTAGTGGTGGCTGTATAATCTGTATGTAGTGAGCTCCCTCTAGTGGTGACTGTATAATCTATATGTAGTGAGCTCCCTCTAGTGGTGGATGTATAATCTGTATGTAGTGAGCGCCCTCTAGTGGTGGATGTATAATCTGTATGTAGTGAGCTCCCTCTAGTGGTGGCTGTATAATCTGTATGTAGTGAGCTCCCTCTAGTGGTGACTGTATAATCTATATGTAGTGAGCTCCCCCTAGTGGTGACTGTATCATCTGTATGTAGTGAGCTCCCTGTAGTGGTGGCTGTATAATCTGTATGTAGTGAGCTCCCTCTAGTGGTGACTGTATAATCTATATGTAGTGAGCTCCCCCTAGTGGTGACTGTATAATCTGTATGTAGTGAGCTCCCTCTAGTGGTGGCTGTATAATCTGTATGTAGTGAGCTCCCTCTAGTGGTGGCTGTATAATCTGTATGTAGTGAGCTCCCTCTAGTGGTGGATGTATAATCTGTATGTAGTGAGCTCCCTCTAGTGGTGGCTGTATAATCTGTATGTAGTGAGCTCCCTCTAGTGGCTGTATAATCTGTATGTAGTGAGCTCCCTCTAGTGGTGACTGTATAATCTATATGTAGTGAGCTCCCTCTAGTGGTGGCTGTATAATCTGTATGTAGTGAGCTCCCTCTAGTGGTGGCTGTATAATCTGTATGTAGTGAGCTCCCTCTAGTGGTGGCTGTATAATCTGTATGTAGTGAGCTTCCCTCTATGGTGACTGTATCTGTTGGGCTCCTCTAGGGGCTATATAATCTGTATGTAGTGAGCTCCCTCTAGTGGTGGATGTATAATCTGTATGTAGTGAGCTCCTTCTAGTGGTGGATGTATAATCTGTATGTAGTGAGCTCCCTCTAGTGGTGGCTGTATAATCTGTATGTAGTGAGCTCCCTCTAGTGGTGACTGTATAATCTATATGTAGTGAGCTCCCCCTAGTGGTGGATGTATAATCTGTATGTAGTGAGCTCCCTCTAGTGGTGACTGTATAATCTATATGTAGTGAGCTCTCTCTAGTGGTGAATGTATAATCTGTATGTAGTTGAGCTCCCCCTAGTGGTGGATGTATAATCTGTATGTAGTGAGCTCCCTCTAGTGGTGACTGTATAATCTATATGTAGTGAGCTCTCTCTAGTGGTGAATGTATAATCTGTATGTAGTGAGCTCCCCCTAGTGGTGGCTGTATAATCTATATGTAGTGAGCTCTCTCTAGTGGTGAATGTATAATCTGTATGTAGTGAGCTCCCTCTAGTGGTGGCTGTATAATCTGTATGTAGTGAGCTCCCTCTAGTGGTGGCTGTATAATCTGTATGTAATGAGCTCCCTCTAGTGGTGGCTGTATAATCTGTATGTAGTGAGCTCCCTCTAGTGGTGGCTGTATAATCTGTATGTAGTGAGCTCCCTCTAGTGGTGGCTGTATAATCTGTATGTAATGAGCTCCCTCTAGTGGTGGCTGTATAATCTGTATGTAGTGAGCTCCCTCTAGTGGTGGCTGTATAATCTGTATGTAGTGAGCTCCCTCTAGTGGTGACTGTATAATCTGTATGTAGTGAGCTCCCTCTAGTGGTGGCTGTATAATCTGTATGTAGTGAGCTCCCTCTAGTGGTGACTGTATAATCTGTATGTAGTGAGCTCCCTCTAGTGGTGACTGTATAATCTGTATGTAGTGAGCTCCCTCTAGTGGTGACTGTATAATCTGTATGTAGTGAGCTCCCTCTAGTGGTGACTGTATAATCTGTATGTAGTGAGCTCCCTCTAGTGGTGGGTGCAAGCTTCAGGTCACCATCTGCCTCCGGCTTAGTCTGGAGACCTGACATATTTCACTTTGAAATGTGACTTCCTGCTGAACTACCACTCCCAGCAGAGTAAAGGATGGGAGTCGTTTCAGCTCTGGGTGCAGACGCAGAGCTGGCGGATGAATAATTCATGCTCAGAGTCCTCGTCTTATTATAAGCAGATTACAGATCTGACACGTTACAGCTGTTCTGCCCTGAGAGACGCCGGCGAGTGGAGGGATCGAAATACGGAAAGACAGCGCTGCCATCGGCAACAAGACCGCCACATGTGCGCAGAAACCGGACCAATCCTTATAACGCTCCAGCCATATCAGGGAACATACCAGACTGAGAAGACAAACAGCTCTGGATGTGACAGGAGTATAAGAGAAGATGTCACAGCAGAATTGTGATTACAGCTCTGGATGTGACTGGAGTATAAGACAAGATGTCACAGCAGAATTGTGATCAAAGCTCTTGATGTGACTGGAGTATAAGACAAGATGTCACAGCAGAATTGTGATTACAGCTCTGGATGTGACTGGAGTATAAAACATGGTGTAACAGCAGAATTGTGATTACAGCTCTGGATGTGACTGGAGTATAAGACAAGATGTAACAGCAGAATTGTAGCTGCAGCTCTGGATGTGACTGGAGTATAAGACATGGTGTAACAGCAGAATTGTGATCACAGCTCTGCATGTGACTGCAGCCACATGTCCCTCATACCGTACAAGCTGCAAAGTGTGGGATATAAATGGCGATTTTCCGTGCGCCTGGCGCCCGGGCCGCAGAGCGATCCAATCAATAGAGTTGGAATAAGGACAAAGATAAAAATAAATGTCGGATTCTGCAAGGAAAACTGCACAAGTGACGGCAGGGAGCAAGACTTCACATTCACTGACAGCAAGCAGAGGTGTGTAAACAGTGGAGGTATGAGGAAGCTGCAGCACAGGAGCCACGTCCATCTACAACCTGCGGCAGCACCACAGCCAATAGCAGCCCTCCCCGCGGTCAGGTGACGCGCTCGCCCTGATCAGTCGCCCTGAATCCGTTTGTCCTTGAACTAATTCCCAATAAATTCTGAGAAAATCACTGAGTGCAGAACGGAGGAGCCGCTAATCCGCTAATCTCCAGCGCCGCGCGGCCGAGACCGGCGGATTAGAGCGCCGCACTAAAGAGAGCGAGGACGGGGGTCAGTATAACAACTATACCCACCTCAACCCACAGGATCAGCAGCACAGAGCACTTCAGGAGGGGCTGATCTGGTCACACAGGAGAGGAAGCAGGTCACCACAGCAGCACAGAGCACTTCAGGAGGGGCTGATCTGGTCACAGTTACACAGAAGAGGGAGCAGGTCACCACAGCAGCACAGAGCACTTCAGGAGGGGCTGATCTGGTCACAGTTACACAGAAGAGGGAGCAGGTCACCACAGCAGCACAGAGCACTTCAGGAGGGGCTGATCTGGTCACAGTTACACAGGAGAGGGAGCAGGTCACCACAGCAGCACAGAGCACTTCAGGAGGGGCTGATCTGGTCACACAGGAGAGGAAGCAGGTCACCACAGCAGCACAGAGCACTTCAGGAGGGGCTGATCTGGTCACAGTTACACAGGAGAGGGAGCAGGTCACCACAGCAGCACAGAGCACTTCAGGAGGGGCTGATCTGGTTACACAGGAGAGGGAGCAGGTCACCACAGCAGCACAGAGCACTTCAGGAGCAGTGTAAAAGCCGCAGCTGGCCGCCATGTTTGCTGCAATCAGCGATGACCTCACAGTCGCAGGTCATCAGAGAATTGCAGAATAGACAGAAACTGCGAACTCTGCACCAGAGGAATCTTCCCCAAAACCAGTCGAACAGGAAGAGCTTAGAAAATATTTGAGTGCCGACCTTTATCCCGGAGCCGACCTCTGCCCTAACCAGCACAGGAAAGTACAGGCGGAGAATCTGGACCCGGAAACGTACAACTCACCGCACCGTGCGGCATGAATGATTCACTTTTGCCATTACTAAAACGCAGTCGAAAAGTCCAGTCACATGGTTAAAATGGCGCCGCCATCAGGTTAAAGAACATGGTGCAGCTCAGAACGTTCCTCTATCTTTAGTCTGATGTGTGGATAAGGAGACAGGCGGTGACCGCTGGCGGTTAACGGGACGCATGCCACCGCAACACCCCGGGATCCAGGGATAACTCATGAAGAAGTCCTGGGAATTCCAGGTAGAGGACACGTGAAGGGGCGATCGCCCGCTTCCAGGACGTTGGCGTTTCAGGAAGGTCCCCACAGAAGACTTGGCCGGACTCCATGCTTCCTGGTTCATCTCCCAGAGCTGCAATCACCGCCAGTAACGCCAGGGCCGGTTGCTAGGTAACAATGGCTGCAGAAGTGGAAGAAATAAACACATACGAGGATGTGCACTGTGAAGATGGACACTGGACCCAAGAGCTGGCAATCTACAGGCCAGGAAGGGCGTTCTTACTGTGCAGCACCCCGCCGGGCGACAACCCCTGTATCAGGGGCAATTACACTTGTCACCCAGCTTTCCCGGATCCAAATAAGACAACCTGACAGACGAGGAAGAGCGCCATCAGTGCAAGGCCCCGCCCCATTTCACCGATAATCAGGAGGTCACATGACCATAATCCGCATCAATTCCCACTGAACCAAACCATGAGAACAGCAGCACAGAGGATGTCAGCCACAAGTAAAGGCAAAGCATCAAACTGGTAAATGTCCGAACATATGGCAGCCATGATGGGAGGAAGAGCGCAGCTGTAGAGGCGAGCTGTCTGAGCAGACGCCATCACTGCCACCCACAGATCAATATGGGGCCTGGAGACTAACAGGACCACTGCCTGGTCACCCACAGGAGCCAATCACAGCGAAGCTTTAATTTACCACAGAAACCAATCACAGCGCGGCTTTTATTTTACCACATAAACCAATCACAGCGAAGCTTTAATTTACCACAGAAACCAATCACAACCAAGGTTTCATTTTTCCACATAAACCAATCACAGCGAAGCTTTAATTTACCATAGAAACCAATCACAGCAAAGTTTTAATTTACCACAGAAACCAATCACACCAAAGCTTTCATTTTACCACAAAAACCAATCAGAACGAAGCTTTCATTTTACCAAAGAAACCAATCACAGAGAAGCTTTAATTTACCACAGAAACCAATCACACCAAAGCTTTCATTTTACCACAGAAACCAATCACAACGAAGGTTTCATTTTACCACAGAAACCAATCACAACGAAGGTTTCATTTTACCACAGAAACCAATCACAACGAAGGTTTCATTTTACCACAGAAACCAATCACAACGAAGGTTTCATTTTACCACAGAAACCAATCACACCAAAGCTTTCATTTTACCAAGGAAACCAATCACAGAGAAGCTTTAATTTACCACAGAAACCAATCACACCAAAGCTTTCATTTTACCACAGAAACCAATCACAACGAAGGTTTCATTTTACCACAGAAACCAATCACAACGAAGGTTTCATTTTACCACAGAAACCAATCACAACGAAGGTTTCATTTTACCACAGAAACCAATCACAACGAAGGTTTCATTTTACCACAGAACCAATCCACACCAAAGCTTTCATTTTACCACAGAAACCAATCACAGCGAAGTTTTAATTTACCACAGAAAGAAATCACACCAAAGCTTTCATTTTACCACAGAAACCAATCACAGCGAAGCTTTAATTTACCGCAGAAACCAATCACATCGAAGCTTTAATTTACCACAGAAACCAATCACATCGAAGGTTTCATTTTACCACAGAAACCAATCACAGCGAAGCTTTAATTTACCGCAGAAACCAATCACACCAAAGCTTTCATTTTACCACAGAAACCAATCACAACGAAGGTTTCATTTTACCACAGAAACCAATCACAACGAAGGTTTCATTTTACCACAGAAACCAATCACAACGAAGGTTTCATTTTACCACAGAAACCAATCACACCAAAGCTTTCATTTTACCACAGAAACCAATCACAGCGAAGCTTTAATTTACCACAGAAACCAATCACATCGAAGGTTTCATTTTACCACAGAAACCAATCACAGCGAAGCTTTAATTTACCGCAGAAACCAATTACACCAAAGCTTTCATTTTACCACAGAAACCAATCACAACAAAGGTTTCATTTTACCACAGAAACCAATCACAACTAAGCTTTCATTTTACCACAGAAACCAATCACACCAAAGCTTTCATTTTACCACAGAAACCAATCACAACAAAGGTTTCATTTTACCACAGATAGCAATCACAACGAAGCTTTCATTTTACCACAGAAACCAATCACAATGAAGCTTTTATTTTTCCACATAAACCAATCACAGCAAAGTTTTAATTTACCACAGAAACCAATCACACCAAAGCTTTCATTTTACCACAAAAACCAATCAGAACGAAGCTTTCATTTTACCACAGAAACCAATCACACCAAAGCTTTCATTTTACCAAAGAAACCAATCACAGAGAAGCTTTAATTTACCACAGAAACCAATCACACCAAAGCTTTCATTTTACCACAGAAACCAATCACAACAAAGGTTTCATTTTACCACAGAAACCAATCACAACGAAGGTTTCATTTTACCACAGAAACCAATCACAGCGAAGTTTTAATTTACCACAGAAAGAAATCACACCAAAGCTTTCATTTTACCACAGAAACCAATCACAGCGAAGCTTTAATTTACCGCAGAAACCAATCACATCGAAGCTTTAATTTACCACAGAAACCAATCACATCGAAGCTTTAATTTACCACAGAAACCAATCACAGTGAAGAGTTCATTTTTCCACAAGTGAAAGCTAGGTTGCGACTGGTTGCTATGGTTAACGGTGATTGATAAATGAGGCCTATGAATCAGGCTTGCAGCAGGACATCCTGGGGGTTGTAGTTCTTGCTCTCATACCCTCCTGCAGAGAAATCTTCCATGATGTGGAGTCGTTGTCCAGGAGGAAGAATCTGACAAGTGAGTGACAAGAGCATCCGGAGTCTGAAACACCCCAAGGGCCCCTGACCTGCTCCAGATCCTATAATTACTGTAAACCAAGTGCTGACTGAGGCCAAGAGGGAAGATGGCAACCGAAAAACATGGGTCAATGTCCCTGAGAACCATCACCACGGAGACCCGGACCCCCGAACATTATAATACCCCCCAACTGTACTTTATAAAGAACCAATAAAGAGTCCTGTACCGCGAGGACGGGTCATGAGAGTTCACCTGCTGCCACAGTCGGGTCGGATAGTCTGCCACCTAATAACCCCCCAGCAGAAATATGGCTGGTACTCCGCGGCGCCCTCCTTGTACACCAGTAGTGTCGCCCTGGATATAGCAGGACGACAATCCGCAGCAACGCTTTTCATCAGGCGTGCGCTGCGGTAACCTGATTCTATGCATCAGCCAACGACCGTAAAGATGGTGGCTGCAGGCGAAGCGTCACATGATGAGAAACCGCTACATAATCATTTCTGGGATTGATTGCTTCTCCTGATACAGCAGCTGAAGCGTTCAATCCAAGTGCCAGCATCAACACAGGGAGATCGCCGTTCGCCATCATTAACCCCTGAGGAGGGACTGACGGGCCCTTTAATCATCACCACAGACCACCACTGGTTGAGGGACCTGTAACTGGGTGTCAGTCTCTACTGTGGCACTAGCATTCTATTCATCAAGCTGGGGACACGGACTCTACTCGCCTTGCGGTCTGCATCCAGAGACGACATAGAGGAGAGCAGAGATTGGACGCAGATCTTCACGTTTCCGTGTCTATGGGGTCGAGGCTGAAGATGGCAGATCGCTCCCAATCAAAACAGCATAAGGGGTTAACCCCCCTTGCGGGGCACTGCTCATCGGATTTGGTGCTAATTCCACTTGACGCGGACGGTTAATGACTTTCTCCGTATCCATGTCGGGTCTAAGCCGCTTTCCCCGGCCCCAGATGTCGCTGTGATCAGTAATTACCCGTCCGATCGCCCTCCTGACCCGCGGTGGAAGATTCACTCCAGATGTCTCGCCGGTTTCTCCCACATTCACTTACTGCTGGAGAGACAATTGAATTACCGCAACCAGGTGCCGTCAGCATCCCCACAACACCACGCCAGCCTGCGGCACCCACCAGCGTGGCACTCACCTCCCGAAATATGACACCAAGTGTCCCAACCAAAGCCTGGCAGCTGCACTGACCGCGGGCACACTAACACACACACTGGTGGCATTCCCAGACGCCTGAAGGACAACAGCACCAGCCGTACCTGCCGCCATCACCACAACAATATGGCCAGTCCTGGAGAACGTCCTCGCCGCGACCAGGGGGCAAGAGGCTGACAACTCGGGGTACAGGGTGTCCAAAACAAAACTAGTCCCCCCCCGAAAACACTAAATCATCCTGTACCCAGAGTGTCATCATCCTGTCCCCCGAGTGTCAGCGTCATCATCCTGTCCCCCCAGTGTCAGCGTCATCATCCTGTCCCCCCAGTGTCAGCGTCATCATCCTGTCCCCCCAGTGTCAGCGTCATCATCCTGTCCCCCCAGTGTTAGCGCCATCATCCTGTACCCCCAGTGTCAGCGCCATCATCCTGTACCCCCAGTGTCAGCGCCATCATCCTGTACCCCCAGTGTCAGCGCCATCATCCTGTACCCCCAGTGTCAGCGCCATCATCCTGTACCCCCAGTGTCAGCGCCATCATCCTGTACCCCCAGTGTCAGTGTCATTATCCTGTACCCCCAGTGTCATTATCCTGTACCCCCAGTGTCAGCGCCATCATCCTGTACCCCCAGCGTCATCATCCTGTACCCCCAGTGTCATTATCCTGTACCCCCAGTGTCATTATCCTGTACCCCCAGTGTCATTATCCTGTACCCCCAGTGTCATTATTCTGTACCCGAATGTCAGCGTCATTATCCTGTACCCCGAGTGTCAGCGTCATTATCCTGTACCCCGAGTGTCAGCGTCATTATCCTGTACCCCCAGTGTCAGCGTCATTATCCTGTACCCCCAGTGTCAGCGTCATTATCCTGTACCCCCAGTGTCAGCGTCATTATCCTGTACCCCCAGTGTCAGCGTCATTATCCTGTACCCCCAGTGTCAGCGTCATTATCCTGTACCCCCAGTGTCAGCGTCATTATCCTGTACCCCCAGTGTCAGCGTCATTATCCTGTACCCCCAGTGTCAGCGTCATTATCCTGTACCCCCAGTGTCAGCGTCATTATCCCTGTACCCCCAGTGTCAGCGTCATTATCCTGTACCCCCAGTGTCAGCGTCATTATCCTGTACCCCCAGTGTCAGCGTCATTATCCTGTACCCCACTGTTCATCCTCTGATCTGTATACAGTGTAATGCCTGATTACAGAAAGCCCCCCCATTAAAGGTCAGGTCACTGCTGTCAGGAGGCTGTGGATGAGGTTGTGTCTGCCTCGCGCCTCACTGATCCACGTCCCGCAGAACACGACATTCACCGCTTCCTCTGGTTTTTACACATTATAGTAACAAATATAAAAAAATCGAATAAAATGAAAACAGTGAAATGGGTCAAAACCACAAGAACACGGAGCGGCGGGGGAGGGGGAGTGAGGCTCGAATATGTGATGAGACCCCCTGTCGGGAACAAGCAGCGCCTTCTGTCAGCCAATCAATAACCGCCGGAGGCGCTGCAACCACCCTGCTGGTGAACCGGGGGAGGGGAACTGCCAGAACCGAGGAAAAGGGGTCCCCAACGTCAGCCGCTAATCTTCATTATCAAGATCTCTGCTTTCTATCAATCAACGAGAACATTCCGATGCTTCCCACAGATGAGAGGTTGGTACAACGTATCAGTCTACCCACAGCTTTATCCTCCTGATATTTTGTTACAATGTATCAATCTGGAGCCCATAAAGGATTGTCCAGAATGAATACATTGTAACAAACCCTCAGCTGGGTGAGCAGGACCTTTCAGATATAAACACGACTGACAGCAAGCAGAGATGTTGTAAAAGCACTTTTCCCTCAGATAAGGAAGAGTTCACCGAGGAGAATTCCAGACCTTCACCCGGAATGAGGAAGACGCTTCTCGTGGGTGTGGCTAACCCCGCAGCGGTGGTCACATGACTAAAGATCAGCGCTATACTGTGATATTGAAACCAAAAGGAAACCCCAATACGGCAGCCCCTCTGCCCCCCCCCCCTGGATATGGCCCCCCCATGTGGTAACTGAAGTGAATGATAGCGGAGTGTAGCCCCTCCCCCACCAGAGGATCCGGAACGTTGTGGAGAAGACGATCGGAATACAGCGGCGACACAAATCACAGCAATAAAGTAATGAAGATACGGAGCAGCCCCAACATGGCCGCCGCTCCATCCAGCTTTCCCAGACGCGTGAACTGTGCTGATAAATACTGCACCTGTGAGGCGTGACGGTAACGCCAGGGATGCGGTGGCGAACACACGATACAGTCACCACAATCACCAGGAAACGGATCAGGAACAAAGAAGTGAGAACGATTTGCATCATGTCGCAGGTGTGTAATAGTGAAAGCACGGCCGGCCCAAACACCCCGAGGAGTCAAATCACACCGACATGGCGGCGCGGCAGACTCCCCTTATCGCACCGGCCACTGAACCCCAAAAACCAGAACGCGGTGTAAATGACGGGGCCCCCGCTGCGGCCCCAGGGGATCTGATATTGGCAAGATATAGACGTATCTGAGCACGATTAGATATACCCGCCCAGAGGCAGTGAATGCAGCACGGCGCTCGGCAGCCATGACACAACGTAACCTGATCGTCATGGATTGGGGGTCATTATCTGCACGTCACAGGTTAATGGCTATAGCGTCACAATTATCTCATCCCGGCCACGCTCAGATATTCAGAACTGTCCCTGGCGCTCGAGGATCATCCCACTGACAAAGGCAGTAAACCGGGGCGGAACCCCCAAGAATGGGGCGAGCTGCCCGTCCCGGGCAGAGGGCGAGGACTCTATACACGGGGTCTCCAGGACGCGACAGATACAGAGCGCCGCGCTGAGTCACATGACCACTTCTGCGCGACTTTCCACCTATAGGAATAAATGAGAACGGCGCCGACCATGGATGCGGCAGACAAGCACGGCGATCTCTGCTTCCTGGTACAGACGTGGGCAGCGCACAGAACAGTCGCCGTCACATTCGCCATTGGTCACTAAGTTCAAACAGGCAAGACTGGCGTGTGTCACTCACCAAACGAGTAAGGGGCGCCGGCGTCATGTACAGATAAGCCGGTAACGCCACACCGCATACAGTCTACGACATCGCAAGACGTGCGCCAAAACTTACAATCACACCGGTCTGCTGAGCGGTCCGGCACTATTAACCCATTACACACCATACAATGAGCGCACCGCAGGAGATGGAGAGACACTGAGAAGCGACCATGCGGCCGGATGACACAAAGACAGGAGCCCCCCAGGGACGGACCCCTCCCCCATACCTGAGACATCTGGGGCCTGAAGTTGATGTCCTTGAGGTCGATGGATCCCGGCGACAGGTTATGGAGCAGCTGGCACAGTAGGACGCCATCCCGGAGAGCCTGGGCCAAGTCAAAGACCACCGCAGAGGGCCACACCACCCTGTGGTCGGGGGGCAGCACCTTACAGTCTATCAGCCAGCGACCGCACTGCCTCCACTCTTCCATGCTGGCAGCACAAGCGGGCGACTCAGCGGGCAGGCTCAAAGCATCCGGCACCTCATGGCACGGGCGATAGGGTATTGTCTGGTGGGAGAGGGTGTCAGGGGTGCATGAAGGGTGTCAGGGGGTATCAGGGAGGATGGAGGGTGTCGGGGGGGGATCGTGGTGGCAGGCGGTGGAGTGTATGGAGGGTGTCAGGGGGTATCGGGGTGCAGACGGTGGGGTGTATGGAGGGTGTCGGGGGTATCAGGGAGGATGGAGGGTGTCAGAGGGTATCGTGGTGCAGACGGTGGGGTGTATGGAGGGTGTCAGGGGGTATCGGGGTGCAGACGGTGGGGTGTATGGAGGGTGTCGGGGGTATCAGGGAGGATGGAGGGTGTCAGGGGGTATCGGGGTGCAGACGGTGGGGTGTATGGAGGGTGTCAGAGGGTATCGGGGTGCAGACGGTGGGGTGTATGGAGGGTGTCAGGGGGTATCAGGGAGGATGGAGGGTGTCAGGGGGTATCGTGGTGCAGACGGTGGGGTGTATGGAGGGTGTCAGAGGGTATCGGGGTGCAGACGGTGGGGTGTATGGAGGGTGTCGGGGGTAATCGTGGTGCAGACGGTGGGGGTGTATGGAGGGTGTCAGAGGGTATCGTGGTGCAGACGGTGGGGTGTATGGAGGGTGTCAGAGGGTATCGTGGTGCAGACGGTGGGGGTGTATGGAGGGTGTCAGAGGGTATCGTGGTGCAGACGGTGGGGTGTATGGAGGGTGTCAGAGGGTATCGGGGTGCAGACGGTGGGGTGTATGGAGGGTGTCAGGGGGTATCGGGGTGCAGACGGTGGGGTGTATGGAGGGTGTCAGGGGGTATCGGGGTGCAGACGGTGGGGTGTATGGAGGTGTCGGGGGTATCGTGGTGCAGACGGTGGGGTGTATGGAGGGTGTCAGGTGGTATCAGGGGTGCAAGGAGGGTGTCAGGGGGTATTGGGGCACAGGCGGTGGGGTGTATGGTATTAAGGGGGTGCAGACAGGGAGTAAACATTAGAGGTGCAGTGCTTGGCTGTGAGAGGCCATCACTGGGGTGCAGGGAGTATCTGGGGGTTGTCCTTGGGGTGCACTATGTGACTGGGGCAGGATTTAGAGAGTATTCTGGCAGTATTAGGGGTACAGGGAGTATATGAGGGGTGTAGTGTCTAGGAGGTTGTTTCAGGGGTGCAGAGTATATGAGGTTGAGTTGAGTGTTGAGCAGTGAGGGGCCATCATTGGGATGTAGGGTGCAGTGCGGGATGTTTTCGGGGTGTAGTGTGTCAGGCTGCGGGATGAGGTCGCTGGCTTCCCCAGCTCTTCCCTCCTCGGCAGGACGCTGCTCCCGGTGGCTCGCTCTGGACTCCTCTCCTCCGGCGGGGCCCCGCTCAGACCGGGCCGCTGCTCCCCTCTGTCTCCCGGAGCTCACGGCTCTGATTCAATGCTCGTCCCCGCTGCAGCCCCCGGAGCCGCTCGACCTGGGAGGAGCCGATGAGAGGGCGGTGCCCCGGGGGAGGAGCCGATGAGGGGCGTGGCCATAGCAGAGCCCGACTGAGACTGCGGGAGTGGGATCGCGCGTGACGTCACAGGGGAGGGGCCTAGCGGCGGCCACAGTGGACGGCAGCGTGTGGGTCGTCATTCTTCAGAAAGTCTGCAGTGACACATCTCCCGCCTCAGAATGTCTGCCAGAAGATAAAGACCGCTGAGGGCGAAGAGCGGCGATTATCTGGAGGCCGCGGAGCCTGTCAGGAGGGGCATGAGGGGAAAGTGGAGTAGGAATTATACGTCCCCTGTAGGTGTCCCCAATATATATATATATACATATACAGTTAGGGCCAGAAATATTTGGACAGTGACACAATTTTCGCGAGTTGGGCTCTGCATGCCACCACATTGGATTTGAAATGAAACCTCTACAACAGAATTCAAGTGCAGATTGTAACGTTTAATTTGAAGGGTTGAACAAAAATATCTGATAGAAAATGTAGGAATTGTACACATTTCTTTACAAACACTCCACATTTTAGGAGCTCAAAAGTAATTGGACAAATAAACATAACCCAAACAAAATATTTTTATTTTCAATATTTTGTTGCAAATCGTTTGGAGGCAATCACTGCCTTAAGTCTGGAACCCATGGACATCACCAAACGCTGGGTTTGCTCCTTCTTAATGCTTTGCCAGGCCTTTACAGCCGCAGCCTTCAGGTCTTGCTTGTTTGTGGGTCTTTCCGTCTTAAGTCTGGATTTGAGCAAGTGAAATGCATGCTCAATTGGGTTAAGATCTGGTGATTGACTTGGCCATTGCAGAATGTTCCACTTTTTTGCACTCATGAACTCCTGGGTAGCTTTGGCTGTATGCTTGGGGTCATTGTCCATCTGTACTATGAAGCGCCATCCGATCAACTTGGCAGCATTTGGCTGAATCTGGGCTGAAAGTATATCCCGGTACACTTCAGAATTCATCCGGCTACTCTTGTCTGCTGTTATGTCATCAATAAACACAAGTGACCCAGTGCCATTGAAAGCCATGCATGCCCATGCCATCACGTTGCCTCCACCATGTTTTACAGAGGATGTGGTGTGCCTTGGATCATGTGCCGTTCCCTTTCTTCCCATCATTCTGGTACAGGTTGATCTTTGTCTCATCTGTCCATAGAATACTTTTCCAGAACTGAGCTGGCTTCTTGAGGTGTTTTTCAGCAAATTTAACTCTGGCCTGTCTATTTTTGGAATTGATGAATGGTTTGCATCTAGATGTGAACCCTTTGTATTTACTTTCATGGAGTCTTCTCTTTACTGTTGACTTAGAGACAGATACACCTACTTCACTGAGAGTGTTCTGGACTTCAGTTGATGTTGTGAACGGGTTCTTCTTCACCAAAGAAAGTATGCGGCGATCATCCACCACTGTTGTCATCCGTGGACGCCCAGGCCTTTTTGAGTTCCCAAGCTCACCAGTCAATTCCTTTTTTCTCAGAATGTACCCGACTGTTGATTTTGCTACTCCAAGCATGTCTGCTATCTCTCTGATGGATTTTTTTCTTTTTTTTCAGCCTCAGGATGTTCTGCTTCACCTCAATTGAGAGTTCCTTTGACCGCATGTTGTCTGGTCATAGCAACAGCTTCCAAATGCAAAACCACACACCTGGAATCAACCCCAGACCTTTTAACTACTTCATTGATTATAGGTTTACGAGGGAGACGCCTTCAGAGTTAATTGCAGCCCTTAGAGTCCATTGTCCAATTACTTTTGGTCCCCTTGAAAAAGAGGAGGCTATGCATTACAGAGCTATGATTCCTAAACCCTTTCTCCGATTTGGATGTGGAAACTCTCATATTGCAGCTGGGAGTGTGCACTTTCAGCCCATATTATATATATAATTGTATTTCTGAACATGTTTTAGTAAACAGCTAAAATAACAAAACCTGTGTCACTGTCCAAATATTTCTGGCCCTAACTGTATTCATGTCTCCTCTATATATCCGTCCCATGTATGTGTCCCATATATATTTATATGTATACAGGGGCGGATTGGCCATAGACCTTACAGGGAAATTTCCTGGTGGGCCGCCTGGGTCCTCCTCACAGCCGGCCAGTGGCAGTTTTGATATATTTTGTACTGCTGGCTGTATTTTGTGATGGACTGTGGTATTTGGCTCTGTGGGGGTGGTATAATGTGCAACAATACGGTATTGTTGGCCCCGCCTTCCATGAATTTGGACCCGAGTACAAAATGGGGCCACTTTTAGTATTTTTTCTAGGGCCACTTTAAGTTCCCAGTCTGCCCCTGACTGTATATATATATATATGTGTGTGTGTGTGTCTGTAGCCTGCGGTAGCAATTGGCACCAGGACAGGTATAGAGTGGACCCAGCCTGCACGTGGAACCTGCACCCCCCTGAATTTTATGGTGGCCGTCGTGGCACAGGTAGGTATTAGTGTTAGGTTCCCATCTTACAGAGATCGCCTTGACGTTTGGCAGACGGGACAAGATAATTTTGCACAAAATGTATTTGCCAAGAGTCTCAAATTTACTAAATAAGCCCAGAATTAGCACCAGAATATTTTCTATTACTATGGCATTATTGTACTTTATTTGGTTTGCATTGTATATTTTTTCCTTAATATATATACCATACATAACCCCTCCCCCATATACATATACTCTCTTGATGAGCTTCAAGAGGTAGTCACCTGAAATGGTTTTCACTTCACAGGTGTGCCCTGTCAGGTTTAATAAGTGGGATTTCTTGCCTTATAAATGGGGTTGGGACCATGAGTTGTGTTGGGCAGAAGTCAGGTGGATACACAGCTGATAGTCCTACTGAATAGACTGTTAGAATTTGTATTATGGCAAGAAAAAAGCAGCTAAGTAAAGAAAAACGAGTGGCCATCATTACTTTAAGAAATGAAGGTCAGTCAGTCCGAAAAATTGGGAAAACTTTGAAAGTGTCCCCAAGTGCAGTCGCAAAAACCATCAAGAGCTACAAAGAAACTGTCTGACATGAGGAGCGCCCCAGGAAAGGAAGACCAAGAGTCACCTCTGCTGCGGAGGAGAAGTTCATCCGAGTCACCAGCCTCAGAAATGGCAGGTTAACAGCAGCTCAGATTAGAGACCAGGTCAATGCCACACAGAGTTCTAGCAGCAGACACATCTCTACAACAACTGGTAAGAGGAGATTGTGTGCAGCAGGCCTTCATGGTGGAAACCACTGCTAAGGAGAAGACAAGGAATGGACATTAGACCAGTGGAGATCTGGGCTTTGGTCTGATGAGTCCAAATGTCAGATCTTTGGTTCCAACCACCGTGTCTTTGTGAACGGATGGACTCTACATGCCTGGTTCCCACCGTGAAGCATGGAGGAGGAGGTGTGATGGTGTGGGGGATTTATACTGAACCAGCATGGCTACCACAGCATCTTGCAGCGGCATGCTATTCCATCATTTATCTATCAACAGGACAATGACCCCAAACACCTCCAGGCTGTGTAAGGGATATTTGACCAAGAAGGAGAGTGATGGGGGCTACACCAGATGACCTGGCCTCCACAGTCTCCAGACCTGAACCCAATCCAGATGGTTTGGGGTGAGCTGGACCGCAGAGTGAAGGCAAAAGGGCCAACAAGTGCTAAGCATCTCTGGGAACTCCTTCAAGACTGTTGGAATACCATTTCAGGTGACTACCTCTTGAAGCTCATCAAGAGAATGCCAAGAGTGTGCAAAGCAGTGATCAAAGCAAAAGGTGGCTACTTTGAAGAACCTAGAATATAAGACATATTTTCAGTTGTTTCACACTTTTTTTGTTAAGTCTATAATTCCACATGTGTTAATTCATAGTTTTGATGCCTTCAGTGTGAATCTACAATTATCATAGTCCTGAAAATACAGAAAACTCTTTGAATCAGAAGGTGTGTCCAAACCTTTGGTCTGTACTGTATATATGTCCTATATATATATATATATATATATACACGTCCCCTGTATGTGTCCCCTAAATATATATATGGGTATACGGCCACATAATGTCAGTGTCTCACCGACCCCAGCGCTGGGCATACCGCCAAATGTCAGCAACTTCTTCTGACTGTCCGAGAGCGATGTGGTGATGGAGACCATATCTCAAGACAAAAGTGAGAACTAAGCGGCTCAGTGAAGGACACAGCCCACAGCTCAGCCCCATTCAGAACCTATGATTGCTCCTCAGAAAGCCGGTGGACAGCCCGGAAGTTGTGATAAGCTCCAAGCTCTGATTACACAAAAACTGGTCGTCAGGATTGGGCCCAGAAGATGATATCCAGCATTCAGGGGGAAGCTCAAGAAAAGGAGCCGTCAACACTGGAAATCTTTACAGAAACTTGATGGATTTGTCCAGAAAAGTGAAAAAAAATCCTTCTGAAATGCTGATACTTTCCTTCAGTTACCATAGAAACATCTGACAGAAAAGATCCATAAATACTGAAGAGTAAACTGTGTCAGTCTCGGCCCACCAGCGTAGATTATATTAGAGGGATAGATATTGTATAGATACATATGACGTAGATGAGGTATAATAGATAATATATATGAGATAGATACGAGGCTTCATATCTGCACCCTGCAGAGCCTCGCTGAGGAGAGCAGCTTATTTCTGGCAGAGCCGAGGGGTCCGACCCTTTTCATCATCTACATCAGTCAGCTGGTGGTGGCTCTGGAGTCCTCCTCAGCACCCGGTCTCACCCTCCATGACACCCAGGTGACCTTCTACTACTATCACCAACCGAGAAGGGTCTCTCAAGATGACTTCAGAGAAATTCAGCACCACGTGGGCACTGCCCATCAACCCAAATCCAAGGAAAACCAACATCATGGTGCTCCAGAACAGAAAGCAGCCGGGCATCCTCCCTTCCTGCTAAACAAGTGTCCACCTACAGAAACCGACAGCTACACCTACCTGGGCCCAGAAATCAGCCAATCAGGGAGCTTTAAGAAAGCCGTGGAAACACTGAAAAACAAGGCGTTCAAAGCCTTTGTTGCCATCAGAAGGAGTCTGTATCATCTCAAGACACCAGTGGCCATCCTTCTTAAAATCCTTGACACCATCATCGCCCCAATCCTCCTGTATGGCAGTGGGGTCTGGAGACATACCCAGACTGGTCAAAGTGGGACTCTGGGCCAACAAAAATATTCCACCTAGAAGTCTGCCTCCAGGTCCATTGGAGCACCTCTAACAGTGCCCATCGAGCAGAGCCAGGAAGATTCCCACTCTACCTTGCTGTCCAGAAGAGGGCGCTATCATTCAGAGCCCATCTACATAGCTGCAGTCCCAACTCCTACTATCATAAAGCCTTGCTACACCCAGAAGCCCCAGAAAAATAAAGCACCCTGCAACAAGTCACCCAAACACAGTCTGACCTAGCCACCAACCAATATAGTCTGACCTAGCCACCAACCAATACAGTCTGACCTAGCCACCAACCAATACAGTCTGACCTACCTACCGACCAATACAGTCTGACCTAGCCACCAACCAATATAGTCTGACCTAGCCACCAACCAATACAGTCGACCTACCTGACCAATAGCTGACCTACCACCATACAGTCTGACCTAGCCACCCAACAATACAGTCTGACCTAGCCACCGACCAATACAGTCTGACCTAGCCACCAACCAATACAGTCTGACCTAGCCACCAACCAATACAGTCTGACCTACCTACCGACCAATACAGTCTGACCTAGCCACCAACCAATACAGTCTGACCTAGCCACCAACCAATACAGTCTGACCTAGCCACCAACCAATACAGTCTGACCTAGCCACCAACCAATACAGTCTGACCTAGCCACCAACCAATACAGTCTGACCTACCTACCGAACCAATAAGTCTGACCTAGCCACCGACCAATACAGTCTGACCTAGCCACCACCAATAACAGTCTACTAGCCACCAACCAATACAGTTGACCTACCCTACCGACCAATACAGTCTGACCTAGCCACCGACCAATAAGTCTGACCTACCTACCAGACTCAATACAGTCTGACCTAGCCACCAACCAATACAGTCTGACCTACCACCAACCAATACAGTCTGACTAGCCACCGACCAATACAGTCTGACCTACCTACCGACCAATACAGTCTGACCTCCACCACAATACAGTCTGACCTCCACCGACCAATACAGTCTGACCTAGCCAAACCAATACAGTCTGACCTAGCCACCAACCAATACAGTCTGACCTAGCCACCAACAATACAGTCTACTACCCCAACCAATACAGTCTGACCTAGCCACCAACCAAACAGTCTGACCTAGCCACCAAACCAATACAGTCTGACCTACCTACCACTGACCTACAGTCTGACCTACCACCGACCAATACGTCTGACCTACCTACCGACCAATACAGTCTGACCTAGCCACCAACCAATACAGTCTGACCTAGCCACCACCAATACAGTCTGACTATACCACAATACAGTCTGACCTAGCCACCAACCAATACAGTCTGACCTACCACCAACATACAGTCTGACCTAGCACTGACCAATACAGTCTGACTAGCCACCAACCAATACAGTCTGACTGACCAACCCACAACCAATACAGTCTGACCTACCTACAACCAATACAGTCTGACCTAGCCACCTGACCAGTACAGTCTGACCTAGCCACAACCAATACAGTCTGACCTAGCCACCAACCAATACAGTCTGACCTAGCCACCACCAATACAGTCTGACCTAGCCACCACCAATACAGTCTGACCTAGCACCGACCACATGACCAATACAGTCTGACCTACCCAACAATACAGTCTGACCTAGCCACCACCAATACAGTCTGACCTAGCCACCGACCAATACAAGTCTGACCCAGTCCGACAGTTCTGACCTAGCCACCGACCACAGCCTGACCTAGTCGACCAGTACAGTCTGACCTAGCCCACACCAATAGTCTGACTAGCCACCAACCAGTACAGTCTGACCTAGCCACCGACCAATACAGTCTGACCTAGCCACCCGACCAATACAGTCTGACCTAGCACCGACCAATACAGTCTGACCTAGCCAGACCATACAGTCTGACTAGCCACCGACCAATACAGTCTACCTAGCCACCGACCAATACAGTCTGACCCACCCCGACCAATACAAGTCTGACCTAGCCACCGACCAATACAGTCTGACCTAGCCACCGACCAGTACAGTCTGACTAGCACCGACCAGATACAGTCTGACCTAGTCACCGACCAGTACAGTCTGACCTAGCCACCGACCAGTACAGTCTGACCTAGTCCACCGACCAGTACAGTCTGACCTAGTCACCGACCAGTACAGTCTGACCTAGCCCACCGACCAGTACAGTCTGACCTAGTCACGCGACCAGTACAGTCTGACCCTAGCCACCGACCAGTACAGTCTGACCTAGCCACCGACCATACAGTCTGAACCTAGCCACCGACCAGTACAGTCTGACCTAGCCACCGACCAATACAGTCTGACCTAGCCACCGACCAATACAGTCTGACCTAGCCACCGACCAGTACAGTCTGACCTAGCCACCGACCAGTACAGTCTGACCTAGCCACCGACCAGTACAGTCTGACCTAGCCACCGACCAGTACAGTCTGACCTAGTCACCGACCAGTACAGTCTGACCTAGTCACCGACCAGTACAGTCTGACCTAGCCACCGACCATACAGTCTGACCTAGTCACCGACCAGTACAGTCTGACCTAGCCACCGACCATACAGTCTGACCTAGCCACCGACCAATACAGTCTGACCTAGCCACCGACCAATACAGTCTGACCTAGCCACCGACATACAGTCTGACCTAGCCACCGACCAATACAGTCTGACCTAGCCACCGACCAGTACAGTCTGACCTAGCCACCGACCAGTACAGTCTGACTAGCCACCGACCAGTAACAGTCCTGACCTAGTCACCGACCCAGTTACAGTCTGACCTAGTCCACCGACAGTACAGTCTGACAGTCCGACCAGTACAGTCTACTAGCCACCGACCAATACAGTCTGACCTAGCCACCAACCAATACAGTCTTACCTAGCCACCACCAGTACAGCCTGACCAAGCCACCAACTAGTACAGCTTGACAAAGAGGAAAATCCAGCAAACAATACACAAGAGGAATATATCGGCATCTGGAGGAGCGACATAATAACATCACAGAAGTTGACAGTATACCAGAACCTGCAGAGGGAGGACAAACTGGCCCCATATCTGTAGAAACTCCCCAACCCCAGAGACCGACAGATCCTGAGCCGCCAGTACAGACTGAGCGCCCACAGCCTTTTCGTCGAATCTGGGCGGCACCGACAGAGGTACAAGCCCAGGGAGAGCAGACTGTGCCAGCAGAGCGACCAGGAGGCTGTGGAGGATGAGGCTCACTTCCTGCTGCAGTGCCCCAAAGACTCAGCAGTCAGGGATACCCGCTTCAGGAGACTGTCTGATCTCTGCCCAGACTTCACCTCCATGAAGGAGGAAGAGAGACTCTCCAACCATGCCTGCCATAGACTGAGAGGCGCCTGATATACCATGGACTCCTATATCCCCACCCTGGATGTGTCCCCATCCCTACCCACTTACTTCCCACTTGCTTTGGCAATGCTAAAATGTATTAAGTCCTGCCAATAAAACGGATTTGAATTAGATAAGAGATATAGTGTTGAGCGAAACAAGCATAAGATGCTTCATTCAAAACTTCGGAATAATATTGTACGGAGCATTCAGTCGTTTTAAACGAAGCGACTTCAGAAGAAGCATCCGAAGCTCGCTTTTCTCAACACTAATGTGATACAGTATCTGACGAAAGTGAGAACACCCCTCACATTTTTGTTAATATTTTCTATCTTTTCAAGGGACAACACTAAAGATCTGACCCTTTGATACATGGAGGATGTATGAGTGCTGCCAGCATTACTGCAGAGGTTACAGGGGTGGGGGGTCAGCCTGTCAGTGCTCAGTGTCATATCCAGAGGATGTATGAGTGCTGCCAGCATTACTGCAGAGGTTACAGGGTGGGGGTCAGCCTGTCAGTGCTCAGTGTCATATCCAGAGGTTGTATGAGTGCTGCCAGCATTACTGCAGGGGTTACAGGGGTGGGGGGTCAGCCTGTCAGTGCTCAGTGTCATATCCAGAGGTTGTATGAGTGCTGCCAGCATTACTGCAGAGGTTACAGGGTGGGGGGTCAGCCTGTCAGTGCTCAGCGTCATATCCAGAGGATGTATGAGTGCTGCCAGCATTACTGCAGAGGTTACAGGGGTGGGGGGTCAGCCTGTCAGTGCTCAGTGTCATATCCAGAGGATGTATGAGTGCTGCCAGCATTACTGCAGAGGTTACAGGGGTGGGGGGTCAGCCTGTCAGTGCTCAGTGTCATATCCAGAGGATGTATGAGTGCTGCCAGCATTACTGCAGAGGTTACAGGGTGGGGGGTCATCCTGTCAGTGCTCAGCGTCATATCCAGAGGATGTATGAGTGCTGCCAGCATTACTGCAGAGGTTACAGAGGTGGGGGGTCAGCCTGTCAGTGCTCAGTGTCATATCCAGAGGTTGTATGAGTGCTGCCAGCATTACTGCAGAGGTTACAGAGGTGGGGGGTCAGCCTGTCAGTGCTCAGTGTCATATCCAGAGGTTGTATGAGTGCTGCCAGCATTACTGCAGAGGTTACAGGGTGGGGGTCATCCTGTCAGTGCTCAGCGTCATATCCAGAGGATGTATGAGTGCTGCCAGCATTACTGCAGAGGTTACAGGGTGGGGGGTCAGCCTGTCAGTGCTCAGCGTCATATCCAGAGGATGTATGAGTGCTGCCAGCATTACTGCAGAGGTTACAGGGTGGGGGGTCAGCCTGTCAGTGCTCAGTGTCATATCCAGAGGATGTATGAGTGCTGCCAGCATTACTGCAGAGGTTACAGGGTGGGGGTCAGACTGTCAGTGCTCAGTGTCATATCCAGAGGTTGTATGAGTGCTGCCAGCATTACTGCAGAGGTTACAGGGGTGGGGGGTCAGCCTGCCAGTGCTCAGTGTCATATCCAGAGGATGTATGAGTGCTGCCAGCATTACTGCAGAGGTTACAGGGGTGGGGGTCATCCTGTCAGTGCTCAGTGTCATATCCAGAGGTTGTATGAGTGCTGCCAGCATTACTGGCAGAGGTTACAGGGGTGGGGGTCAGCCTGTCAGTGCTCAGTGTCATATCCAGAGGTTGTATGAGTGCTGCCAGCATTACTGCAGAGGTTACAGGGGTGGAGGGTCAGCCTGTCAGTGCTCAGCGTCATATCCAGAGGTTGTATGAGTGCTGCCAGCACTGCTGTAGAGGTTACAGGGGTGAGGGGTCAGCCTGTCAGTGCTCAGCGTCATATCCAGAGGATGTATGAGTGCTGCCAGCATTACTGCAGAGGTTACAGGGGTAGGGGTGTACTGACTTCTGGGAGATACTGTATATAGGGGGTGTACTGACTTCTGGGAGATACTGTATATAGGGGGTGTACTGACTTCTGGGAGATACTGTATATAGGGGGTGTACTGATTTCTGGGAGATACTGTATATAGGGGGTGTACTGACTTCTGGGAGATACTGTATATAGGGGGGTGTACTGGACTTCTCGGAGATACTGTATATAGGGGGTGTACTGACTGCTGGGAGATACTGTATATAGGGGGTGTACTGACTTCTGGGAGATACTGTATATAGGGGGTGTACTGACTTCTGGGAGATACTGTATATAGGGGGTGTACTGACTTCTGGAGATACTGTATATAGGGGTGTACTGACTTCTGTAGATACTGTATATAGGGGGTGTACTGACTTCTGGAGATACTGTATATAGGGGTGTACTGACTTCTGGGAGATACTGTATATAGGGGTGTACTGACTTCTGGGAGATACTGTATATAGGGGTGTACTGACTTCTGGGAGATACTGTATATAGGGGTGTACTGACTTCTGGGAGATACTGTATATAGGGGTTGTACTGACTTCTGGGAGATACTGTATATAGGGGGTGTACTGACTTCTGGAGATACTGTATATAGGGGTTGTACTGACTTCTGGGAGATACTGTATATAGGGGTTGTACTGACTTCTGGAGATACTGTATATAGGGGGTGTACGGACTTCTGGGAGATACTGTATATAGGGGTGTACTGACTTCTGGGAGATACTGTATATAGGGGGTGTACTGACTTCTGGGAGATACTGTATATAGGGGTGTACTGACTTCTGGCAGATACTGTATATAGGGGTGTACTGACTTCTGGGAGATACTGTATATAGGGGGTGTACTGACCTTCTGGGAGATACTGTATATAGGGGGTGTACTGACTTCTGGAGAATACTGTATATAGGGGGTGTACTGACTTCTGGGAGATACTGTATATAGGGGTGTACTGACTTCTGTGATATACTGTGTATAGGGGTGTACTGACTTCTGTGATATACTGTATATAGGGGTGTACTGACTTCTTGGAGATACTGTATATAGGGGGTACACTGACTTCTGTGAGATACTGTATATAGCGGTGTACTGACTTCTGTGATATACTGTATATAGGGGTGTACTGACTTCTGTGAGACACTGTATATAGGGGTGTACTGACTTCTGTGATATACTGTATATAGGGGTGTACTGACTTCTGGGAGATACTGTATATAGGGGGTGTACTGACTTCTGGGAGATACTGTATATAGGGGTGCACTGACATCTGGGAGATACTGTATATAGGGGTGCACTGACTTCTGGGAGATACTGTATATAGGGTGTACTGACTTCTGGGAGATACTGTATATAGGGGTGCACTGACTTCTGGGAGATACTGTATATAGGGGTGTACTGACTTCTGTGAGACACTGTATATAGGGGTGCACTGACTTCTGTGAAACACTGTATATAGGGGTGTACTGACTTCTGGGAGACACTGTATATAGGGGTGTACTGACTTCTGTGATATACTGTGTATAGGGGTGTACTGACTTCTGGGAGACACTGTATATAGGGGTGCACTGACTTCTGGGAGACACTTTATATAGGGGTGCACTGACTTCTGGGAGACACTGTATATAGGGGTGCACTGACTTCTGGGAGATACTGTATATAGGGGTGCACTGACTTTGGGAGATACTGTATATAGGGGTGCACTGACTTCTGGGAGATACTGTATATAGGGGTGTACTGACTTCTGTGATATACTGTATATAGGGGTGTACTGACTTCTGGGAGATACTGTATATAGGGGTGTACTGACTTCTGGGAGATACTGTATATAGGGGTTTACTGACTTCTGGGAGATACTGTATATAGGGGTGTACTGACTTCTGTGAGATACTGTATATAGGGGTGTACTGACTTCTGTGAGATACTGTATATAGGGGTGCACTGACTTCTGGGAGATACTGTATATAGGGGTGCACTGACTTCTGGGAGATACTGTATATAGGGGTGCACTGATTTCTGGGAGATACTGTATATAGGGGTGTACTGACTTCTGTGATATACTGTATATGGGGGTGTACTGACTTCTGTGATATACTGTATATAGGGGTGTACTGACTTCTGGGAGACACTGTATATAGGGGTGCACTGACTTCTGGGAGATACTGTATATAGGGGTGCACTGACTTCTGTGAGACACTGTATATAGGGGTGCACTGACTTCTGTGATATACTGTATATAGGGGTGTACTGACTTCTGGGAGACACTGTATATAGGGGTGCACTGACTTCTGTGATATACTGTGTATAGGGGTGCACTGACTTCTGTGAAACACTGTATATAGGGGTGTACTGACTTCTGGGAGATACTGTATATAGGGGTGCACTGACTTCTGTGATATACTGTGTATAGGGGTGTACTGACTTCTGGGAGATACTGTATATAGGGGTGCACTGACTTCTGGGAGATACTGTATATAGGGGTGTACTGACTTCTGTGATATACTGTATATAGGGGTGTACTGACTTCTGGGAGATACTGTATATAGGGGTGTACTGACTTCTGGGAGATACTGTATATAGGGGTGCACTGACTTCTGGGAGATACTGTTTATGGGGTGTACAGACTTCTGGGAGATACTGTATATAGGAGTGTACTGACTTCTGTGAGATACTGTATATAGGGGTGTACTGACTTCTGTGATATACTGTATATAGGGGTGCACTGACTTCTGTGAGATACTGTATATAGGGGTGCACTGACTTCTGGGATATACTGTATATAGGGGTGTACTGACTTCTGGGAGATACTGTATATAGGGGTGCACTGACTTCTGTGAGATACTGTATATAGGGGTGTACTGACTTCTGTGATATACTGTATATGGGGGTGTACTGACTTCTGTGATATACTGTATATAGGGGTGTACTGACTTCTGGGAGATACTGTATATAGGGGTGCACTGACTTCTGGGAGATACTGTATATAGGGGTGTACTGACTTCTGGGAGATACTGTATATAGGGGGTGTACTGACTTCTGTGATATACTGTATATGGGGGTGTACTGACTTCTGGGAGATACTGTATATAGGGGTGTACAGACTTCTGGGAGATACTGTATATAGGAGTGTACTGACTTCTGTGAGATACTGTATATAGGGGTGTACTGACTTCTGTGATATACTGTATATAGGGGTGCACTGACTTCTGTGAGATACTGTATATAGGGGTGCACTGACTTCTGGGATATACTGTATATAGGGGTGTACTGACTTCTGTGATATACTGTATATGGGGGTGTACTGACTTCTGGGAGACACTGTATATAGGGGTGCACTGACTTCTGGGAGACACTGTATATAGGGGTGCACTGACTTCTGGGAGACACTGTATATAGGGGTGCACTGACTTCTGTGATATACTGTATATGGGGGTGTACTGACTTCTGGGAGATACTGTATATAGGGGTGCACTGACTTCTGTGATATACTGTATATGGGGGTGCACTGACTTCTGGGAGACACTGTATATAGGGGTGCACTGACTTCTGTGATATACTGTATATGGGGGTGTACTGACTTCTGTGAGATACTGTATATAGGGGTGTACTGACTTCTGGGAGATACTGTATATAGGGGTGCACTGACTTCTGTGATATACTGTATATAGGGGTGCACTGACTTCTGGGAGATACTGTAGATACACAGATATGAGATAGATGATAGATAAATGAGGCGCTGGTGTCGTTCTGTGGGCCATGTTAACCCCTCACCTGCCACAATCCCTCCTCTATTAGCACTGAACCATGTTCCCTCTCATCTCTGCAGCGGAGCCTGCAATCTTCAGGCCAGGATGCGGTCACACAGACGTGGCCCTCAACTTACATACAGGGGCCCCCTTCCCTTCTGGATCTCTGCACCCTATAGCCCCACTACAACAGTCACATGACCTCCCCTGCCAGTCACTAACCAATAATTGTGAATGGGAACTCTGCTTCTATTGGAGCAGAAAAGTCACATGACTGCGCTCTCCCAATTTACGGAGTTGCTATGACGACTCATGTGGCGTCACTCTACAGCCGTCGTCTCAGTGTTGAAGGAGGTGGTGACTCCAGGGTGAGCCCGCATGTCACATGACCAGAGCCATTTGATATGAGACCAGTAACACTGCAGGACGATGATAAAAACTCTACAGTGAATGGAGCCTCCTCCGAGCACCGCCATCTAGTGGAGACAAGCTGTCATTGCACCTCCCAGCTCATACATCATTCACTCCAATCTACGACTTTGGGGGCACGATGGGGGTTGTAGCTCTGCTAGGACGCCTTCACACGTAGCAGACTTGGTTGTAGAAATTTTCTGCCACTGAAAGTCGACCCTGTTCAACTGAATGGGTTTGTTTTTGAGGGAAGGACAGGGACTTTTGTGAGGCTCATTCAGTTACAGAAAATGTTTGTACCAGAATCTGCCTTGTGTGAATTCACCCCTACAGAAGGAGAGGGACAAGCAGCCGCCATTGAAGAGCTCTGTCCTCCCCGCTATATATCTGCTGCCATCTAGTGGAAAAAAGCAGTCACAGCGCCTACAAGCTGCCATACAGAGAACTAGTAAGAGGGGCCACACAGACATAAGAGGAATATGGCCGCCGTCATCAGCAGGACCAAAGATCGAGGCCGCCATCATCAGCAGGACTATAGATGGAGGCCACTGTCATCAGCAGGACCAAAGATGGAGGCCGCTGTCATCAGCAGGACCAAAGATGGAGGCCACAGTCATCAGCAGTACCAAAGATGGAGGCCACCGTCATCAGCAGGACCAAAGATGGAGGCCACCGTCATCAGCAGGACTATAGATGGAGGCCACCGTCATCAGCAGGACTATAGATGGAGGCCACCGTCATCAGCAGGACTATAGATGGAGGCCACCGTCATCAGCAGGACCAAAGATGGAGGCCACAGTCATCAGCAGTACCAAAGATGGAGGCCACCGTCATCAGCAGGACCAAAGATGGAGGCCACCGTCATCAGCAGGACCAAAGATGGAGGCCACCGTCATCAGCAGGACCAAAGATGGAGGCCACCGTCATCAGCAGGACTATAGATGGAGGCCACCGTCATCAGCAGGACTATAGATGGAGGCCGCTGTCATCAGCGGGACCAAAGATGGAGGCCACCGTCATCAGCAGGACTATAGATGGAGGCCGCCGTCATCAGCAGGACCAAAGACGGAGGCCGCCGTCATCAGCAGGACTATAGATGGAGGCCGCCGTCATCAGCAGGACTATAGATGGAGGCCGCCGTCATCAGCAGGACTATAGATGGAGGCCGCCGTCATCAGCAGGACTATAGATGGAGGCCACCGTCATCAGCAGGACCAAAGATGGAGGCCACCGTCATCAGCAGGACTATAGATGGAGGCCGCCGTCATCAGCAGGACCAAAGATGGAGGCCACCGTCATCAGCAGGACCAAAGATGGAGGCCGCCTTCATCAGCAGGACTATAGATGGAGGCCGCCGTCATCAGCAGGACCAAAGATGGAGGCCACCGTCATCAGCAGGACCAAAGACGGAGGCCGCCGTCATCAGCAGGACTATAGATGGAGGCCGCCGTCATCAGCAGGACCAAAGATGGAGGCCACCGTCATCAGCAGGACTATAGATGGAGGCCGCCGTCATCAGCAGGACCAAAGATGGAGGCCACCGTCATCAGCAGGACCAAAGATGGAGGCCGCCGTCATCAGCAGGACTATAGATGGAGGCCACTGTCATCAGCAGGACCAAAGACGGAGGCCGCCGTCATCAGCAGGACCAAAGATGGAGGCCGCCGTCATCAGCAGGACTATAGATGGAGGCCGCCGTCATCAGCAGGACTATAGATGGAGGCCACAATCATCAGCAGGACCAAAGATGGAGGCCACTGTCATCAGCAGGACCAAAGATGGAGGCCGCCGTCACCAGCAGGACTATAGATGGAGGCCGCCGTCATCAGCAGGACCAAAGATGGAGGCCGCCGTCACCAGCAGGACTATAGATGGAGGCCGCCGTCATCAGCAGGACCAAAGATGGAGGCCGCCGTCATCAGCAGGACTATAGATGGAGGCCGCCGTCATCAGCAGGACTATAGATGGAGGCCGCCGTCATCAGCAGGACCAAAGATGGAGGCCACTGTCATCAGCAGGACCAAAGATGGAGGCCACTGTCATCAGCAGGACCAAAGATGGAGGCCGCCGTCACCAGCAGGACCAAAGATTAAGGCCACAATCATCAGCAGGACCAAAGATGGAAGCCGCCGTCACCAGCAGGACCAAAGATGGAGGCCACTGTCATCAGCAAGACCAAAAATGGAGGCCGCCATCATCAACAGTACTATAGATGGAGGCCGCAGTCATCAGCAGGACCGAAGATTAAGGCCACACTCATCAGCAGGACCAAAGATGGAGGCTGCAGTCATCAGCAGGACTAAAGATGGAGGCCGCCGTCATCAGCAGGACCAAAGATCGAGGCCACCGTCATCAGCAGGACCAAAGATCGAGGCCACCGTCATCAGCAGGACCAAAGATCGAGGCCGCCGTCACCAGCAGGACCGAAGATGGAGGCCACAGTCATCAGCAGGACCAAAGATGGAGGCCACAGTCATCAGCAGGACCAAAGATGGAGGCCACAATCGTCAGCAGGACTATAGATGGAGGCTGCAGTCATCAGCAGGACCAAAGATGGAGGCCGCCGTCATCAGCAGGACTATAGATGATTTTGTGTATCTAATCCTGTCATGTGAGATACTGTCTGATGCAATGGCGGACTGGGAACTAAAAGTGGCCCCATTTTGTAGTCCGGTCCAAATTGACAGAAGTCAGGTCCGCATTACACCGCCCAGAGCCAAATACCACCGTCATCACAAAATACATCCCCAGAAACTTTCACTGGCAGCAGAGAGGAGCGTCCAGGCGGCCCCCGGGAAATTTCACTGTAAAGTCTATGGGCAATCCGCCCCTGGTCTGATCTAATCCTGGGTGGTACTGTCTGATGTATCTAATCCTGGGTGGTACTGTCTGATGTATCTAATCCTGGGTGGTACTGTCTGATGTATCTAATCCTGGGTGGTACTGTCTGATGGATCTAATCCTGGGTGGTACTGTCTGATGGATCTAATCCTGGGTGGTACTGTCTGATGGATCTAATCCTGGGTGGTACTGTCTGATGGATCTAATCCTGGGTGGTACTGTCTGATGGATCTAATCCTGGGTGGTACTGTCTGATGGATCTAATCCTGGGGGTGGTACTGTCTGATGGATCTAATCCTGGGTGGTACTGTCTGATGGATCTAATCCTGGGTGGTACTGTCTGATGGATCTAATCCTGGTGGGTACTGTCTGATGGATCTAATCCTGGGGTGGATACTGTCTGTCTGATGGATCTAATCCTGGGTGGTACTCTGATGATCTAATCCTGGTGGTACTGGTCTGATGGATCTAATCCTGGGTGGTACTGTCTGATGGATCTAATCCTGGGTGGTACTGGTCTGATCTGGATGTCTGATGGATCTAATCTGGGTGTCTGTCTGATGGATGTAATCTCTGGTGGTACTGTCTGATGGATCTAATCCTGGGTGGTACGTACTGTCTGATGTATCTTCCTGTGGTACCGTCTGATGATCTAATCCTGGGTGGTACCGTCTGATGGATCTAATCCTGGTGGGTACTGTCTGATGGATCTAATCCTGGGTGGTACCGTCTGATGGATCTAATCCTGGGTGGTACTGTCTGATGGATCTAATCCTGGGTACCGTCTGTAGATCTAATCCTGGGTGGTACGTCTGATGGATCTAATCCTGGGTGGGTACCTTGTCTGATGGTATCTAATCTGTCCTGGTGGTACCGTCTGATGAAATCTAATCCTGGGTGGGTACCGTCTCTGATGGATCTAATCCTGGGTGGTACCGTCTGATGGATCTAATCCTGGGTGGTACCTCTGATGGATCTAATCCTGGGTGGTACCGTCTGATAGATCTAATCCTGGGTGGTACCGTCTGATGGATTCTAATCCTGGGTGGTACCGTCTGATGGATCTAATCTGGGTGGTACCGTCTGATGGATCTAATCCTGGGTGGTACTCTGACTAATCCTGGGTGTACCGTGTCTGATGGATCTAATCCTGGGTGGTACCGTCTGATGGATCTAATCCTGGGTGGTACCGTGGTGGACCGTCTGATGGATCTAATCTGAGTCTAATGGTACCGTCTGATGGATCTAATCCTGGGTGGTACCGTCTGATGGATCTAATGCTGAGTGGTACTGTCTGATGGATCTAATCCTGGGTGATACTGTCTGATGTATCTAATCCTGGGTGGTACTGTCTGATGGATCTAATCCTGGGTGATACTGTCTGATGTATCTAATCCTGGGTGGTACCGTCTGATGGATCTAATGCTGAGTGGTACTGTCTGATGGATCTAATCCTGGGTGGTACCGTCTGATGGATCTAATCCTGGGTGGTACTGTCTGATGGATCTAATCCTGGGTGATACTGTCTGATGTATCTAATCCTGGGTGGTACTGTCTGATGTATCTAATCCTGGGTGGTACTGTCTGATGTATCTAATCCTGGGTGGTACTGTCTGATGTATCTAATCCTGGGTGATACTGTCTGATGGATCTAATCCTGGGTAATATTGCCACATTTCATTCTCAGGTCTCTTCTTATTATACACCGGAAGTCAGTTGTGCGTCATATAATATCTTCCCCCTCAGGTCCCCCGACCTCACGTTTTCTGCGGACACAGACAGCCGGAGATGAACTCCCTCCCCGGAACATTGGTGCTGTTGCGCTGTGTCCGGGGGAAGTGATTATCAGGACACGCCTCATTAGGCGCTCCGTTACCATGGCTGCGGCTCTCGAATGATTGGCAGGTGAGCGGCTGGATGCGTGGGAGTGGGTGAACCGAGAAGGGATCCCGGGGGCCCTTAACAGTAACACAGGATCCGGGATGTGTGTGACCAGCGGAGCCCCTTAGAGACTGCGCCGCCAAAGTGAGGGTCCAAAGGACGGCGCAGAGGGCAGAGCCATGAGGTGCAGGACTCTGACTCCTGGGGCACAGGAGGGTGACAGTGACGCTGACTCCTGGGGGTTCAGGACGGTGACAGTGATACTGAATCCTGAGGTGCAGGATGGTGACGCTGACTACTGGGGCGCAGGACGGTGACGCTGACTTTGGGGGGGTACAGGATGGTGACGTGCTGATCTTTGGGGTGACTGTGCTTCTTTGGATTATTAGCAGTGTCCATCTCTTTCTTCGGGAGCAGAGGAGGATGCTGACTCCTGGGGTTCAGGACTGTGACAGTGACGCTGAATCCTGAGGTGCAGGAGGGTGACGCTGACTCTTGGGGGGATTCATGTCGGTGACGCTGACTTTGGGGGGGGTACAGGATGGTGACGCTGACTTTGGGGGGGATACAGTATGGTGACGCTGACTTGGGGGGGGTACAGGAGGGTGACGCTGACTCTTGGGGGGATTCATGTCGGTGACGCTGACTTTGGGGGGGTACAGGATGGTGACGCTGACTTTGGGGGGTACAGGATGGTGACGCTGACTTTGGGGGGGGTACAGGATGGTGACGCTGACTTTGGGGGGGGTACAGGATGGTGACGCTGACTTTGGGGGGGGGTACAGGATGGTGACGCTGACTTTGGGGGGGGTGACGCTGACTTTGGGGGGGGGTACGCTGACTTTGGGGGGGGGTACAGGAGGGTGACGCTGACTTTGGGGGGGGTACAGGATGGTGAGCTGACTTTTGGGGGGGGTACAGGATGGTGACGCTGACTTTGGGGGGGGTACAGGACTTGGGGGACAGGATGGTGACGCTGACTTTGGGGGGTACAGGATGGTTGACGCTGACTTTGGGGGGGTACAGGATGGTGACGCTGACTTTGGGGGGGGTACAGGATGGTGACGCTGACTTTGGGGGGGGTGCAGGATGGTGACGCTGACTTTGGGGGGGGGTACAGGATGGTGACGCTGACTTTGGGGGGGTACAGGATGGTGACGCTGACTTTGGGGGGGGTACAGGATGGTGACACGCTGACTTGGGGGGGGGTACAGGATTGGTGACGCTGACTTTGGGGGGGTACAGGATGGTTGACGCTGACTTTGGGGGGTACAGGATGGTGACGCTGACTTTGGGGGGGTACAGGATGGTGACGCTGAACTTTGGGGGGGTACAGGATGGTGACGCTGACTTTGGGGGGGGTACAGGATGGTGACGACGCTGACTTTTGGGGGGGGTACAGGATGGTGACGTCTGACTTTGGGGGGGGTAAGGATGGTGACTCTGACTTTGGGGGGGGTACAGGAATGGTGACGCTGACTTTTGGGGGGGGGGTACAGGATGGTGACGCTGACTTTGGGGGGGGGTACAGGATGGTGACGCTGACTTTGGGGGGGGTACAGGATGGTGACGCTGACTTTGGGGGGGGTACAGGATGGTGACGCTGACTTTGGGGGGGGTACAGGATGGTGACGCTGACTTTGGGGGGGGTACAGGATGGTGACGCTGACTTTGGGGGGGGTACAGGATGGTGACGCTGACTTTGGGGGGGTACAGGATGGTGACGCCTGACTTTGGGGGGTGACAGGATGGTGACGCTTGACTTTTGGGGGGGGTACAGGATGGTTGACGCTGACTTTGGGGGGTACAGGATGTGACGCTGACTTGGGGGGGTACAGGATGGTGACGCTGACTTTTGGGGGGGGTGCCAGGATGGTGACGCTGACTTTGGGGGGGGTACAGGATGGGACGTGACGCTGACTTTGGGGGGGTACAGGATGGTGACGCTGACTTTGGGGGGGGGTACAGGATGGTGACGCTGACTTTGGGGGGGTACAGGATGGTGACGCTGACTTTGGGGGGGGTACAGGATGGTGACGCTGACTTGGGGGGGGTACAGGATGGTGACGCTGACTTTGGGGGGGGGTACAGGATGGTGGACTCTGACTTTGGGGGGGGTACAGGATGGTGACTCTGACTTTGGGGGGGGTACAGGATGGTGACACTGACTTTGGGGGGGTTACAGGATCAGGTGACGCTGACTTTGGGGGGGGGTACAGGATGGTGACGCTGACTTTTGGGGGGGGGTACAGGATGGTGGCTGACTCTGACTTTGGGGGGGGGGTACAGGATGGTGACGCTGACTTTGGGGGGGTACAGGATGGTGACGCTGACTTTTGGGGGGGTACAGGATGGTGACGCTGACTTTGGGGGGAGTCGGTGACGCTGACTTTGGGGGGGGTACAGGATGGTGACGCTGACTTTGGGGGGGGGGGGTACAGGATGGTGACGCTGACTTTGGGGGGGGGTACAGGATGGTGACGCTGACTTTGGGGGGGTACAGGGGATGGTGACGCTGACTTTGGGGGGTACAGGATGGTGACGGCTGACTTTGGGGGATTTGTACAGGATGGTGACTCTGACTTTGGGGGTACAGGTACAGGATGTGACGCTGGATTTGGGGACGCTGACTTGGGGGGGTACAGGATGGTGACGCTGACTTTGGGGGGGGTACAGGATGGTGACGCTGACTTTGGGGGGGCGTACAGGATGGTGACGCTGACTTTGGGGGGGTACAGGATGGTGACGCTGACTTTGGGGGGGGTACAGGATGGTGACGCTGACTTGGGGGGGGGGGTACAGGATGGTGACGCTGACTTTGGGGGGTACAGGATGGTGACGCTGACTTTGGGGGGGGGTTACAGGATGGTGACGCTGACTTTGGGGGGTGGGTACAGGATGGTGACGCTGACTTGGGGGGTACGGATGGTGACGCTGACTTTGGGGGGGTACAGGATGGTGACGCTGACTTTGGGGGGTTACAGGATGGTGACGTGCTGATCTTTGGGGGGTACAGGATGGTGACGTGTGCTGATCTTTGGGGTGACTGTGCTTCTTTGGATTATTAGCAGTGTCCATCTCTTTCTTCGCAGATCATGTGAGTCACGTTGATGCGGTTCCGCCCGTGGCTGCGGTTGTGGGGCCCCTGGGGGTTAATATGAGGTCGGTTCTGCAGCGTCTGGATTCTCGGGGTGATTCCCATGAGCGCTAATCCACTATGAGCGTGGGGCGAGTGCCGCTGGCGGAGAAGGCCATGTCAGAGGGATACGCCCGGCTGAGATACCGCGATACCTCGCTGCTTATATGGCAGCAGCAGCAGCAGAAGCTGGAGACGGCCCCCCTGGGCACTTACCTGAGCCGCAGTCAGAGCATGTGGTACTCACAGTATGGGAACCAGTCCATCCTGGTCCGGGATAAGAACAGCATCTCCCGGGACACTGGACAGTCCAAGTTCTGCGCCGTTATGTGACTCGGCGCAGTCACGTGTCATCGTCCATTGTTGTAGTCACCATTGGAATAGAGACTGCGCCCCATCAAGTACAGATCCCCCCCTGTATAGTCTGCGGGGGGCACACCCCCACCTCACAGTGATGTCATAGGTAAGGGAATAATGGCGGTCTACATAATGACCCCCTCCACATAATGGAATAGGACATGTGACGCACAGTGATGACATCAGCGGTCCAGAACGTCGCTGCTACTGCCACGTGTGAAATCAGGGGTCTGTGAGGTGAACCCCCCACTCATTGCCTGATGCTGGCAGAGAAAGCCAAGTGCAACCAATCCCACGGTGTCCAGTAACCCCGCCCCCTCCACAGGGTCCGGGCGCCCCTTACTGGGATTTTGTTATTACTATTACCACTATTAGTATTACTATTGTGTTCGGTACGTTGTTTCCACGCTGTATTCAGAGTAAAGCTGCTGCTCGTCTCCTCACCGCTGTTATCGCTGCTTTTGGGGGGTGGCAGGGTTAACATTAAAGGGTATGGACGACTGCGTCATTTTTTTCTTTATGATTTGGTTCAGTTTGGGCTAAAATGATTTTTCAGTTGGTCTTTATTATAAATGATCAGCCATTTCTAAGATACAAGGGTTTAAAAAAAAAAATCAGCCCGTGTGCGAGCTGTCACTTCATCAAACACTCATTATAGCTCAATTCTTATCAAATAAAAATATCAGAAACAAGTGCTACACATGAGCCGTCAGATGACAGGATTCAAAGAAAACACAAAGTGACAGCTTGCACACAGGCTGATTTTTTTTAACCCTTTTATCTCAAACTGCCGAATAATTTTTAATAAAGACAAATTGAATTGCCCTGAAGTTGTCCATATCTGAAGGTCTCGTTCTCATCTCCTGCCCGATCCTCTTCTTCCCCACCGGATCCCCATTGAGCACAGTGAGGTCCGGCGGTGATCTGGCCGAGTGCTGGCATAAATGCCGGGGTTCTGCCGCTGCATGCAATACTTTTTTTTCTGAACATAACCTGTCATTCTTGCTGGAAATTGTCCCGATCACCGCCGGACCCCGTTACAATGAATAGGGATCCGGTGAAGTCGAGGACCTGGCCCTGCCTGCCACATCCAGAAACCTGTGTGAACAAGGCCTAAGTCCTCTGGAGATCTCCCAGCATCCCCTGCTGCCTCTATACCGACTCCACTAGTGACCTGAATGTTGTCTGACAACAGCCCGGCCCCTAAACCGCCACTGCCGTCTGACCAAGGCCTCTGTGGTAACATCCGCCAAGCACCTGTGATGAGGATCTTCTCCCAGCACGGGGGCGTGCCCCTCATCACTGGATTCACACACTAACTCGCTGATCCAGGAGGAGGCAACGCAAAGTCTTTCCTACTAAATCCACATCTGGCTTCAACCAACTGCAGTGTGTGAACACGGCCTAAAGGAGAAACTGCCAGAGGCTTCTCCTCGTTGAGGTCACACAAACGCCAGTCTGCCCGGTGCGTCCTGTCACGGAGGTGACCGCATTAGTCAGGCAGCATCTCATACACATGGGGGTGTCCCACAGGTAAAAGTTCATCCACCTGGACTAATGGAGGACGTCAAAAAGGGATCAGTCACCTCCGGCTGTACTGGAACTACAACTCCCAGAATCTTCATTTCCATGGGACTGCCGGAGGTTGCTGATCCCTGTAGTACAGGATGTTACCTGGACGTCCTCTGGGGCGCTCTCTTACAGATGTGTCTTAGGCCGGGGCCTGCAGCGGTTCTCTATGAAGATACAAGCTTCCGGTGACAACTTGACCTCCAAGGAGAAGCCTCGAGGATTTCACTGCGACCATGTCGCGTATAGAAACCGCTCTCCAAACCCAAAGACGTAAAAACTGAGATTTATTGGCTGGGACAGAGAGACGACAAGTAAAAATAGACAACTACTTTTATTGTTCACAAACCCTTTAAAATGCGCCAGTATGAACAGCGAGCTACAACCTCACAGCTGCCATCTTGGTTTTTGTATTTGGTAGCTGCTAAAAATGAATATAACAGCCTGAACTCTGAAGAACACGAAATGGAAGAAACCGGAGGACGCCGGGATCGGGAGAAAACCCAAAAATATAAAAAAATAACCGTCTTATAACCCAGAGCCGCTGATCTCCTCCAGCAAGGAAAGGGTCAACACCAGGAAAACAAAATCCTCTCCCATTACATGCAAGTCTAGAAGAAGAAGCAACGACCCCTCCGTGGTGGACGTTCATACTGTGCGGCAACGACCCGTCCACCGCCGCCGCTCCGGCATAAAAAAATGCTATATATTTATCAGTAAACCCCAACCCCCCCAATATATAAAACATGGATGTCAGGAGAGTATATACACACACTACAACATGGAGATTGTCCCACTCCTCTGCAAGTGCACAGGCACTCATGTCTCTACAGGGCAAACATGGACGCCAAGCCCCGCCCCCAATATCAAAACCAGAAAATTTGCTATTTATTTCAAAAGGGAAAAAATAAAAATCAGGGTATGATATGGTTAATAAATAACGTGTTTCTATGTACATACAATATGGAGCACGGAAGCTAATGGAATGTGTAGCGGCGGGGGAGGGGGCACAAACTATTCTGGACCAACCATGCAAAAGGAAAAAAAAAATTCTTAGCGTTAAAAAATAAGGTTTGCGTTTTGTATATTTTGTTCTGAGGTAAATAAGAAAATACAATAAAAATATATATCCCGAGCGAGCACGCGAGAAGAGCGCGCCCACCGCCGCCAAGTGCTCGGTGCACGCCATGATCCAAAGAGACAGAAGTAACGATGTGAGAAGACGGGAGAGGAGTCCGGTGGGCGGGGTTAGTACAGCTACGGACTACGACCAGGCGACACATCTAGGTAATTACAAGGCAGAGAGTCCAAGGAGAGCGCGAGTACCGTCACACGGCGGGAGGGTCCGCGGGGGCGGCGCAGTCCGTCAGGAGAACGTCTTATCCCAGAGAAACACCAAATTAAAAACAGAATTAAAACCTCTTTATTAATATCTGGTGACCTCCAGAGCCGAGGCTCCCGCGCTGCTTATTGCTGGCGCCTCTTCGCCCGCACACCGTCTCCTCTTCTTTAAAGATAAAAGTCCTTTTCCGCTTTTTGGGAATTTGTTTCTAAAATATTTTGTTCCTTTTTTGTTTTTTTTCCCCATTTTTCTTTAAACCTCACAACAAAAGTGTTACGTGAGCCGCGTGCACCGCGCTATTCAGAGTCACTGCTGTCCGAACTGGATCCGCTGGAACTACTGCTGCCGGATTCTGAGGAGCTGCTGCTACTGCTGAGCCGCGAGGGTCCTCCTGCCGCCCCCGAGCCGGACTTCTCTGCAGACGAAAGGAGAACGTGGTCAGATCGTGGCGGGAACATCGCCAAAGCAACAACCACCACATATGTGCGGTAAAGATTTATATACGGGCTCTGGACAGGCGGACGACAGAAGACGGGAGAGTGGCTGCAGCGGGAATATATCGAGCAGTAAGAGGGGGATGGATGCAGCGGTTGTAAGGAACACACATGCATCCATACAACATGGGCAAGGGCTTCATGCAGCCACCATATGGAGCACACACGCATCCCCAGAACATGGATGAAATGTTCATACAGCAGCTGCCACATGGAGCACACACGCATCCCCAGAACATGGATGAGAGCTTCATGCAGCTGCCACATGGAGCACACACGCATCCCTAGAAAATGGATGAGAGCTTCATACAGCAGCCACATGGAGCATACACGCATCCCTAGACCATGGATGAGAGCTTCATGCAGCTGCTACATGGAGCACACATGCATCCCTAGACCATGGATGAGAGCGTCATGCAGCCGCCACATGGAGCACACATGCATTCCTAGACCATGGATGAGAGCTTAATGCAGCTGCTACATGGAGCACACATGCATCCCTAGACCATGGATGAGAGCTTCATGCAGCCGCCACATGGAGCACACATGCATTCCTAGAAAATGGATGAGAGCTTCATACAGCAGCCACATGGAGCATACACGCATCCCTAGACCATGGATGAGAGCTTCATGCAGCTGCTACATGGAGCACACATGCATCCCTAGACCATGGATGAGAGCGTCATGCAGCCGCCACATGGAGCACACATGCATTCCTAGACTATGAATGAGGTGTTCATACATTAGCCGCCACATGGAGCACACATGCATCCCTAGACCATGGATGAGAGCGTCATGCAGCCGCCACATGGAGCACACATGCATTCCTAGACTATGAATGAGGTGTTCATACATTAGCCGCCACATGGAGCACACATGCATTCCTAGACCATGGATGACAGCTTAATGCAGCTGCCACATGGAGCACACATGCATCCCTAGACCATGGATGAGGGCTTCATGCAGCCGCCACATGGAGCACACATGCATTCCTAGACCATGGATGAGAGCTTCATGCAGCTGCTACATGGAGAACACATGCATCCTTAGACCATGGATGAGAGCTTCATGCAGCTGCTACATGGAGAACACATGCATCCCTAGACCATGGATGAGAGCGTCATGCAGCCGCCACATGGAGCACACATGCATTCCTAGACCATGGATGAGAGCTTCATGCAGCTGCTACATGGAGCACACATGCATCCTTAGACCATGGATGAGAGCTTCATGCAGCTGCTACATGGAGCACACATGCATCCCTAGACCATGGATGAGAGCGTCATGCAGCCGCCACATGGAGCACACATGCATCCTTAGACCATGGATGAGAGCTTCATGCAGCTGCTACATGGAGCACACATGCATTCCTAGACCATGGATGACAGCTTAATGCAGCTGCCACATGGAGCACACATGCATCCCTAGACCATGGATGAGGGCTTCATGCAGCCGCCACATGGAGCACACATGCATTCCTAGACCATGGATGAGAGCTTCATGCAGCTGCTACATGGAGAACACATGCATCCTTAGACCATGGATGAGAGCTTCATGCAGCTGCTACATGGAGAACACATGCATCCCTAGACCATGGATGAGAGCGTCATGCAGCCGCCACATGGAGCACACATGCATTCCTAGACCATGGATGAGAGCTTCATGCAGCTGCTACATGGAGCACACATGCATCCTTAGACCATGGATGAGAGCGTCATGCAGCCGCCACATGGAGCACACATGCATTCCTAGACCATGGATGAGAGCTTCATGCAGCTGCTACATGGAGCACACATGCATCCCTAGACCATGGATGAGAGCTTCATGCAGCCGCCACATGGAGCACACATGCATTCCTAGACCATGGATGAGAGCTTCATGCAGCTGCTACATGGAGCACACATGCATCCTTAGACCATGGATGAGAGCTTCATGCAGCCGCCACATGGAGCACACATGCATTCCTAGACTATGAATGAGGTGTTCATACATTAGCCGCCACATGGAGCACACATGCATCCTTAGACCATGGATGAGAGCTTCATGCAGCCGCCACATGGAGCACACATGCATCCCTAGACCATGGATGAGGGCTTCATGCGGCGGCAGCATGGAGCATGTTTCCTGCACTACCCACTAGTCACATCCTCCACCAGTGAGGACAGCGCTCAGCTTTGGTCCAGTCGCCTTGTCTGATCCTCCGTCCTCCACTAGGCCCCAGCTGAAGCCTGTGCCGACTATGGCAACATAACAGCACTGACACTGCTAACTGTGGAGGCTGGGAGTTGTAGTATTTCCAGTTGCCGGCACAGACTAGAGGACAACGGAGGATCATCTCTAGGCCAGGCGCTGGATCTACTCCCATCATCTGTTTGCTTCTCGTCTCAGTCACAACAGAATCAATGACGAGAAGAATAAATGGAAACCGACATCGGCAGCGTTCAGCCAGAACCCGGGCGCGCTAGCATCAGGCTCATTAACCCTTTGGGGGGAGGAACGGTACCTTTTTTTGCAGGTTTCTTGTTATTTAATTGGCCGCTCACATCCTGGAGTCTCCTCTCCAGCTCCTTTTTCTTTTCCTGAGCCAACTCCTCCTTGGACTTTACACCTTGCTTCTTCCCCGACGCTGCTGGGAAAGTGAAGCAATCAGCCAGATGCCAACAGACAGAGGTTCACAGAACGACCTCTAGAGCAGTGTTTGCCAACTCTGCTCCTCAAGCCCCGCCGGCGGCGCAGGTTTTAAGGATACCCTCCTCGCAGACAGTGAGAAGACAAAGCTCCGCTCACAAAGCGCCTGCCACAACCTGAGATTATCCTCAAAACCTGACCTGTTGGGGGGGCTTGAGGACTAGAGTTGGAAAACACTGCTCCGGAGGGCTCGAGGGAACTTTGCAGGACTCCCAACAGGCCAAATTTTATGCTTGAATCACCGCCTGAGCACAGGGGGCGAGCGGCACGAGCAGCGAGCGCCCCCCTGCGGCCACGCAGCGATCCAATAGTCTGAGCAAAGATGTTTTCAACGAGAAGCAAATCATGAAAGGTTTGGATGTCAGAGCTGAAGTGTGAAAGCAGCAGATGCCGAGAAACGGGACCATCCAGAACCGGATGCGGAAACCGACCCTGCGCACAAGGACTACTTCCACATCATCTGCATCACCCACTTACACTGCAGGAAAGTGATGAAAATGAAAATGCAGAACTGAAGTTATATGGAGGGGCGAGGTGGGATACAGCGAGCCCCCAGGACACCTCAAACATCCCCAGTATCAAAGGGGTGCTTGGTGCTACCGTAAAGCGACCCTCCGGTTCATAAAATTGAGGAAGGAACAGACGACTTACCTGGTGCCTGCATTTTCCTGGGCTCCTCATCCAAGATGGCCGCTCCGGACCTCAGACTGTCCATCAGCAGTCCAGGACACTTCCTGCTTCTCCCGCCCTGCTCTTGGATTGGCCGGCACTGGTCACATGAGCAATGCTGGCCAATCCCAGTGCAGGCTTACCAATGCACAGTCAGGCAGTGCGAGAAGCGGTGCAGCCATCTTGGATGGCAGAAGAGGACCTGGAAATTGCCGAATCTGCAGCTGAGAAGATGAAAGGTGAGTTGTGTCTTGAACCGGAGGGTCCCATTAATTTAAGAGGCATCTACTCCGGGACCCAAGGCTATCTGGAAAGGGGTTAGTACACACCAGACAACCCCTGGTATGGCTAGAAGGGTCTGGGGTGGCAGTGACCCTGTCAGACGGTCTGCTCATCCTGGTCATGGACCCAGGAGCCTCCGTCTACTCACAGAAAGGCTTCCTCTGCTTCTTCTGTAAACAGGACTTGACGTATCGCTCCAGCTCCCGCAGGGTCGTTGGTTTCAAGGTTTCAAAGTCAATCTCTATCTCGTCGGGGTTGGAGTCTCTTAGAGAAGGTTCTCGGGATTGTATAATGTGGACCACACGGCCCAGTTTCTCCCCCGGGAGCCGGTTGATGTCCAGGCTGAGCTGCCGCTTCTCGTCGTACGTCATGGGCAGACCTTCCTCCTCCTCGTCGGAGTCGTAGCTTGCGGATGGAGGCTGCTTACCCCCTTTTTTCGGCTGCTTGCTGCAGGGAGACAGGAAATGCCTGGATTAAAAGGTGGACGTATAACGGGGGCAACATCTCCATGCACTGTGTGGGCCGAGGACTGCACCACTGGTTCCGCCCGGTACTGCAGGTCGGGTTCTACACGAGGCTGAGCCACAATACCACAGGGGTAGACCAGGGTGGGGCTGTTTGTGGAAGACAGCAGCCATGTCTTTAACCCATGGGTGACAGGAGAGCTGTACAACAGCCTGCACACAGGCGGCCCTGCATGGCTCTGCGCTCACCTGTTGGCGGTGGGGGCGGCTGTGCTGGATGTAGTGGTGGCTGTCGTGCTGTTTGCTTTCTTGGTGGGGGCCTTTTTCGGAGGCACCGGCTTGGCGGGCTGCGCTGCCTTCACCTTCTTCTCCTCCTCGGTTTTCATCTTGTGCTTCTCTTTCTCCTTCTCTTTGTCCTTTTTCTTCTTCTCTTTCTCCTTTTTCTCCTTCTTCTTCTTTGGTTTATTGACAGGCGCCTGCGATAACGCCGCCAGCTGCTCGTGAACGGCCTTCAGCTGCCGAGACAAACACGCCGGATGTTAGCAGAATCAAAAGGGAAGCAAATCAGTTACCAGCAGGCGACACCAGCTCCGTTACAGTGTGTCAGCGCAGGTAAAGCCTGGAGTCCATTATGTGCTCCTAGACTGAACCAAATCGTATCAAAACCCTCAGCTCTGTGTGGATGAAAACAATGTGACCATTCACTGACAGAAAGCAGATATCTTGAAAAAGGTGAAAAATTAAATGGTCACTAACTTTTCACACAACTTTCCATAAATTAATAGGGGCCAAAAGAAACTTTGTAATACATCTCATCAGAGAGAAATGTCCAGTTCTCCGGTATCTGCCGTTTACCTCCCCCCACTGCTAATCGCTTTTCACTTCGAAAAATGCCTAAACCGCTTCCCGACATCTGCCGCACGTGTCGGGTCATTAAAGATGGCGCCCAGAGTGGAGCAGGCGACATAGTGGACGGGAGCGCAATGTCTCACACAGCGACACCCAGGGCTACGGCCGGTGACTGCGAACATTCAGAGCTGCAGTTCCTACAGAGGCCAGCAGAGGGCTCCACAGGAAAAGACTGGATTCATCACAAGAGCAGGATGAATGCAATCTAACCATCACATGTTCAAGATCCCTGGGAGTGAAGGGTTAAAAAGAAATGTTAATCACTCCCCCTTCCACATAAATAAACCGCCAAACTATAAAAGATTGTAATAAAGTTACATATTACATGTTAACAGTGGATGTTTTGTATCACAATAAATTAATAGTAACGATGTTTTGTGTTGTCGTTATTTTATAATTTTGAGTGGCTAGGGACCCACCACCTTAGTATTGAGTATATATATATATATAGAAGTATTTGTACATGTATCTCTAACCATTCACATAGTCACTAACGGGGGGGCCGGACATGTCGACATCGTCTATTTAGTTGAATATACAGTTATTATACATAAATATAAATCTATATATAAACATTTAATATAGTATTTCAATTCTGACAATTATGACATAAAATTTAGTGGGAAGCGGTAAAAAATATTCCAAATGAGGTGGAATTGGAAAAAAAACGCAATTCCTCCACCGTTTTATGGGTTTTGTTCCCACGGCATTTTGTTTGCTGCCATTCTTCATTCTCTGGGTCAATACAAGCTATTTAGGGGTGAATTTTTTGCAGGACAATCCATAGTTTTTATTGATACCATTTTGGGGTGTGCATGACTTTTTGATTACATTTTATTACATTTTTTTTTGAGTAAGAGAACAAATGAAAAAATGGCAAATTGGCCATTTTGACCCTTTTTTCCGTAACGCAATTCTCTGTATTTGAAATTTTTTTTATATTTTAAAAGTATGGGCGTTTTCTGTCTCGGTGATACCCATGATGTTTATATTTATTGTGATTTAGGTATTTATTATTTAATAACACAGAAAGGCCTGGTGGCCAAAATAAGAATTGCAGCATGAATGCTGTTAGCCTCGTCAGCGAGGCTTACACCGTTCAGATCAATTGCAGATGCCCCATTTCACCACATGGGGCAACTGTAGGACGCCCGGAAGCGCTCGTCCAGATTTTAGCGTAATCAGATGCCATGATCTCACTTGATCATGGCATCTAATGCCCTTAATTACCGTGATCAGCATTATTGCCGGGTGCAGTAAGCAGCCGCAAGTCTCTGCTGTTTGAAACGTGGACGTGCAATGGGCGTCATGTTCCCACATCAGCGAAAGGGTTAAAACACATGGAAAAAACGGTATGGCTGTAATGGTGCTGACACGGAGAGTGGATAGAAGGAATCGTGTTACTCCTCAGGCGCTGTCCTGACTAATGCAGTGTGTGAAAAGGTTTAAAATACAGAATATAAAGACTACTAATTATGTAACGATGAAGCTTCATCATTAGGAAGCTCCTTTAATTGGGCGGCACGTCCGTCAAACCATGGCGCCTGCTGAACATTATCGGTTCAATGACCCGAGAGCCGACCGCTATCCCCGTCTCACCTGCTCCTGCAGCTCAGCCAGCCGCGTGGCACGCTCCTCTTCGGAGTCTGAACTGTCGGACTGGGAGGAGCTTTCTTCACTGGTGTGACTGCTCTCTACGCTCTTGCTGACCACCGGGGCCACTGCTGGGGGAGGGGCGGGGGGCTCTGCCGGCTCATCGGGCATCTTGGCAAATCTCATCTCAAAAACATCCTGTGGAAAGAGAACAGATCACAGACCCTGATGAGGAGGACGAGGAGTAGGGGGCAGAGGGAGGGCAGGCCACAGGCCACGAGGACCAGGACCACAAAGAAGCAGAGAAGCTGCTGGAACAGCGAGCCGCTCATGTCTCCTTCCTCAGTGACCGTTACTGGTGAGCCGTTTGTATGGTCACATGACGTGTGTGGGAGGGGCCAACAGCTATAATGGACAGGTTGTATATACACACTACTCAGAAAAAGTTTGAGATATTTGGCTTTCAGGTGAAATTTATCGGAAACATAAAAAGTTCGGCTCCAGTGATATTGTACCCTGAAAGTCTGGCATTAAGTAGAAGCAGCAATGGTGTCTCCTCATCTCAGAAGCCGACCCCAGTGCTGGGTATACCGCCACATAATGTCAGTGTCTCACCGACCCCAGTGCTGGGTATACCCCCACATAGTGTCTCACCGACCCCAGTGCTGGGTATACCGCCACATAATGTCAGTGTTCTCACCGACCCCAGTGCTGGTATACCGCCACATAGTGTCTCACCAACCCCAGTGCTGGGTATACCGCCACATAATGTCAGTGTCTCACCGACCCCAGTGCTGGGTATACCGCCACATATTGTCAGTGTCTCACCAACTCCAGTACTGGGTATACCGCCACAAAATGTCAGCGTCTCACCAACCCCAGTACTGGGTATACCGCCACATAATGTCAGTGTCTCACCGACCCCAGTACTGGGTATACCGCCAAATAATGTCAGCGTCTCGATGACCCCAGTGCTGGGTATACCGCCACAAAATGTCAGTGTCTCACCAACCCCGGTGCTGGGTATACCGCCACATAATGTCAGTGTCTCACCGACCTCAGTGCTGGGTATACCGCCACATAATGTCAGTGTCTCACCGACCCCAGTGCTGGGTATACCGCCACATAATGTCAGTGTCTCAGGAATTTGTCCTGTGGTCTTGAGCATCAATTCCATCTTGACAATGACGTCTCCTGCTGTTCACAAGTCTCCTTATTGTCTGCTGGTCATGCATCCCACTCTTTCAGTCCGGGTTCATGAGGTCTGGAGGAGTCAAAGAGGTTCCGTCTCAAGTGCCTGATCCCAGAGGTTTTCAGTGGGATCAGGTCTGGAGGCGCTCTGGCCATGTGAGGTCCTCCAGCAGCCGCTCCAGTGTCCTCCCAGTCTCGCACACTCCCCCCTCCAGTCCTCCAGCAGCCGCTCCATGTGAGGTCCCCCAGTCTCTCTCATGCAGTCCTCAGCATGCTCCATGTGAGGCCTCCAGTCTCAGCAGCGCCTCCAGTGTGAGGTCCTCCAGCAGCCGCTCCATGTGAGGTCCTCCTCAGTCCGTCTCCAGCAGCAATCCATCCTCCGCTCCAGCAGTGTCCAGAGGTCCCCTCCCAGTCTCCAGCAGCCGCTCCATGTGAGGTCCCGCCGTCTCCAGCAGCCGCTCCATGTGAGGTCCTCCAGTCTCCAGCAGCCGCTCCATGTGAGGTCCCCAGTCTCTCAGCAGCTCGCGCTCCATGTGAGGTCCTCCAGTCTCCAGCAGCCGCTCCATGTGAGGTCCTCCAGTCTCCAGCAGCCGCTCCATGTGAGGTCCTCCAGCCTCCAGCTCGCAGCCAGTCTCCAGCCGCTCCATGTGAGGTCCTCCAGTCTCCAGCAGCCGCTCCATGTGAGGTCCTCCAGTCTCCAGCAGCCGCTCCATGTGAGGTCCCCCAGTCTCCAGCAGCCGCTCCATGTGAGGTCCCCCAGTCTCCAGCAGCCGCTCCATGTGAGGTCCCCCAGTCTCCAGCAGCCGCTCCATGTGAGGTCCTCCAGTCTCCAGCAGCATGCCTCCGTCTCCAGCATGTGAGGTCCTCCAGTCTCCAGCAGCCGCTCCATGTGAGGTCCTCCAGTCTCCAGCAGCCGCTCCGTGTGAAGTCCCAGTCTGTCCCAGTCTCCAGCAGCCGCTCCGTGTGAGGTCCTCCAGTCTCCAGCAAGCCTGCTCCATGGTGAGGTCCCCCAGTCTCCAGCAGCTGCTCCATGTTGAGGTCCCCCAGTCTCCAGCAGCCGCTCCATGTGAGGTCTCCAGTATCCAGCAGCCGCTCCATGTGAGGTCCTCCAGTCTCCAGCAGCCTCTCCATGTGAGGTCCCCCCAGTCTCCAGCCAGCCTCTCCATGTGAGGTCCTCCAGTCTCCAGCAGCCGCTCCATGTGAGGTCCCCGTCTCCAGCAGCTCTCCATGTGAGTCCTCAGCTCCCAGCCTCTCCATGTGAGGTCCTCCAGTCTCCAGCAGCCCGCTCCATGTGAGGTCCTCCAGTCTCCAGCAGCCGCTCCATGTGAGGTCCTCCAGTCTCCAGCAGCCGCTCCATGTGAGGTCCTCCAGTCTCCAGCCAGCCGCTCCATGTGAGGTCCTCCCAGTCTCCAGCAGCCGCTCCATGTGAGGTCCTCAGTCCTCCAGCAGCCGCTCCATGTGAGGTCCTCCAGTCTCCAGCAGCCGCTCCATGTGAGGTCCCCAGCTCCGCCAGTCTCCAGCAGCCGCTCATGTGAGGTCCTCCAGTCTCCAGCAGCCGCTCCATGTGAGGTCCTCCAGTCTCCAGCAGCCGCTCCATGTGAGGTCCTCCAGTCTCCAGCAGCCGCTCCATGTGAGGTCTCCAGTCTCCAGCAGCCGCTCCGTGTGAAGGTCTCCAGTCTCCAGCAGCCGCTCCATGTGAGGTCCTCCAGTCTCCAGCAGCCGCTCCATGTGAGGTCCTCCAGTCTCCAGCAGCCGCTCCATGTGAGGTCCTCCAGTCTCCAGCAGCCGCTCCATGTGAGGTCCTCCAGTCTCCCAGCAGCCGCTCCATGTGAGGTCTCCAGTCTCCAGCAGCCGCTCCATGTGAGGTCCTCCAGTCTCCAGCAGCCGCTCCATGTGAGGTCCTCCAGTCTCCAGCAGCCGCTCCATGTGAGGTCCTCCAGTCTCCAGCAGAGCCGCTCCATGTGAGGTCCTCCAGTCTCCAGCAGCCGCTCCATGTGAGGTCCTCCATCTCCAGCAGCCGCTCCAGATGTGAGGTTTCCTCCAGTCTCCAGCAGCCGCTCCATGTGAGGTCCTCCAGTCTCCAGCAGCCGCTCCATGTGAGGTCCTCCCAGCCTCCCAGCAGCCTCCTCCATGTGAGGTCCTCCAGTCTCCAGCAGCCGCTCCGTGAGTCCTCCAGGTCTCCAGCTCCATGTGAGGTCCTCCAGTTCCAGCAGCAGCCGCTCCATGTGAGGTCCTCCAGTCTCCAGCAGCAGCTCCATGCTCCATGTGAGGTCCTCCAGTCTCCAGCCGCTCCAGTCCGCTCCAGCAGCCGCCTCCATGTGAGGTCCTCCAGTCTCCAGCAGCCGCTCCAGCTCCATGTGGTCCTCCAGTCTCCAGCAGCCGCTCCATGTGAGTCCCCCAGTCCCAGCAGCCGCTCCATGTGAGGTCCAGTCTCCAGTCAGCAGCTCCATGTGAGTCTCTCCCAGTCTCCAGCGCAGCAGCCGCTCCATGTGAGGTCCTCCAGTCTCCAGCAGCCGCTCCATGTGAGGTCCCCCAGGCCAGGGTTGTTCCTGCAGAGGCACAATGACCGGAGTAATGATGTTCTTCAGGTCGTCTGGGCTTGTCACTGGACCATTCACACAGTGTAGGGCAGTTCTGTACTGACGAGACACACCGGCTCACACTGTTACACCACCACCACCAAGGCTTGTCTGGTGACCACAGTGGCTGATGCAGAGCGCTCTCCGTGACGTCTCCAACATTTCTGCTCAGTGTGAATTGACTAGCTAGAAATGTGCAATGAGGAGGTCAGAGAAGGTCACATTCGGTTCTCCTGGAAAGGTCAGAGGGCATTGTTGGGTCATCTGGAGACTTCATCCACAAGACCAATATCCCGGACTTTCTGTGAGTAGTGTACATGTGTCATGATCCCCCCCACTGACCCAGCAGTCAGAGCAGAAGCCCAAGCCTTGTCAGATGCTGCGCAGAACGTTACCTGGAGCTTTCGGGCCATGGCCACCACCTCGTGATCGGGGGGATTGTACTTGTAACAGTTGGAGAACATTAACCGTATATCAGCCGCAAACGCCTGCGCGTCCTGGTACTCCCGACCGTCCATTTTCTTCTGCAATGAAATAAGAGCAACATATAAAGACTAAAAGGAGACAAATTCTGCAGATGTAGCAGTGCCGAGTATGTCATGTAGAGGAGCAATGAACAATCAAACTCTCCTGTGTTCTCTGTATGAGCTGTGGGACAACTGGGGCCCCGAGACGTAATCTCTGCGGGGTCTAGAAACTGGTCTCATACTGAGAGGAAACAAATGACAAACTCGGCTCTGCTACATCCTTGAAAGTTAAAATACAGCCTGTAGTGCTTCAGCTGCTCACCATTTTCAAGCTGTCTGCTTGATGTCAAGGAATGGTACAGTGTTTAGATCCAGACGCTGAAACCCTGTTATGTCATAGTTCTGATAACACAGCTGAGGTTTTGTTACAATGTAACAATGAAGGTAAGAACTGTCAGACAGAAGAGAGATATTTGTACTGCCACACTGAGGATCTCCCAGACTGGAAACAAGCCGTTCATTGACAGCAAGCAGAGATATTTAAGTGGAGTTAAACATACAGTTATTAGCCTTTATTGACACAAAACTAGAACCCCCCTTTAAATTTTACAAATTAGTCACAACTTTTGGCCCTTTCGAGGGGTTCTCCAGAAGTTAACCCCTGCTTGGCCTGTCTTCAGTACCTGATGGGTGGGGTCTGACTCCTGGCGCCCCCTCAATCAGCTGGTGAGCGCTGCGGCCTCTTCATAGCTCACCAAGCACAGCGCCATGCATCGTACCGTGGCTGTTCTTGGTACTGCAGCCATGTGACCGATCAACGTAACGCCACAGATCAAAGCCCTTACTGGAGCACTGTGGCCCCTTCCAACAACTGACCTGCAGCAGTGCCTGGAGTTGGGGCCCCACCGATCAGATATTAATGAACTATCCTGAGGTCATCAATATTTAACCCCTAGAAAACCTATTCCATAAAATCGATGATTAAACTAGTGAAGGACAAACCTTGACAGTGCTGAGGTCCATGGGGTGCTTGATGATGTCGTGGTAGTCGTGCAGCTCCAGGGCCTCGGCGTCCACGGGTTTGTAGAAGGGCCAGGCGTAGGCGGCGTGCTTCTTGGAGAGCATCTCCTTCAGGATGCTGTCGCAGTACTTCAGGTGCTCGGTCAGCTTGCCCTTCTTGCCGGCGTGCTGCGGGACCTCCCCTTCCTCCAGGTCCTTCTTTGGTGGTTTGATGGGGCGCCCGGTGCTCTCTCTCCTGTTTGCCACTTTGGCTTGCTTAGGGTCGGAGATCGGTACAGGCGACTCGCTGCGGCTGGCGGTTATGGCGGAGGTGGTGGGGGTGGTCGTGTCCGCTTTTCTTTTTACACCTTTTTTCTAATGAAAGAAGAACATGTGGGGGGGGGGGACACATTATAGGACTGTCCAGGTAGAACCTCCCAGCCAATCGGATCTCAGACATGGAGTGACCCCTGCATGCCGAGTACTGGGTCCTATTAAGATTAATGGGACTGGTGCATTATACACAGTGGAGCGACATCACTATGAGCAGCAGCTAATCTGCAAAGCGAGCCGCTCTGCAGAGACGCAGCAGCAGCACAGACAGCAGCTAATTGCGCACCGCCGCGGCCAGGCAGCAGAACAGACAGCAGCTAATCTGCAGAGCGCGCCGGGTGCAGCAGAGACGCAGCTAATTCTGCAGAGCGACGCGGGTGCAGCACAGACAGGAGCAGCTAATCTCAGAGCGACCAGGTGCAGACAGCACCGCTAATCGCAGAGCGTGCAGGGTGCAGCACAGACAGCAGCTAATCTGCAGAGCGACCGCCGGGTGCAGCACAGACAGCAGCTAATCTGCAGAGCGACAGCCGGGTGCAGCAGCACAGCAGCAGATCTGCAGCGGCTGCAGCAGACAGCAGCTAGCAGCAGACAGCAGCTAATCTGCAGAGCGACCGCCGGGTGCAGCACAGACAGCAGCTAATCTGCAGAGCGACCGCCGGGTGCAGCACAGAAGCAGCTAATCTGCAGAGCGACCGCCGGGGCACAGACAGCAGCTAATCTGCAGAGCGACCGCCGGGTTGCAGCACAGACAGCAGCTAATCTGCAGAGCGACGCGGGTGCAGCACAGACAGCAGCTAATCTGCAGAGCGACCGCCGGTGCAGCACAGACAGCAGCTAATCTGCAGAGGCCGCGGTGCAAGCACAGACAGCGCTAATCTGCCAAGCGACCGCCGGTGCAGCACAGACAGCAGCTAATCTGCAGAGCGACCGCCGGGTGCAGCACAGACAGCAGCTAATCTGCAGAGCGACCGCCGGGTGCAGCACAGACAGCAGCTAATCTGCAGAGCGACCGCCGGGTGCAGCACAGACAGCAGCTAATCTGCAGAGCGACCGCCGGGTGCAGCACAGACAGAGCTAATCTGCAGAGCGACCGCCGGGTGCAGCACAGACAGCAGCTAATCTGCAGAGCGACCGCGGGTGCAGCACAGACAGCAGCTAATCTGCAGAGCGACCGCCGGGTGCAGCACAGACAGCAGCTAATCTGCAGAGCGACCGCCGGGTGCAGCACAGACAGCAGCTAATCTGCAGAGCGACCGCCGGGTGCAGCACAGACAGCAGCTAATCTGCAGAGCGACCGCCGGGTGCAGCACAGACAGCAGCTAATCTGCAGAGCGACCGCCGGGTGCAGCACAGACAGCAGCTAATCTGCAGAGCGACCGCCGGGTGCAGCACAGACAGCAGCTATCTGCAGAGCGACCCGGGGCCAACCAATCCAGCGCCCCGGGTGCAGCACAGACAGCAGCTAATCTGCATAGTGACCGCCGGGTGCAGCACAGACAGCAGCTAATCTGCAGAGGGACCGCCGGTGCAGCACAGACAGCAGCTAATCTGCCAGAGCGACCGCCGGGTGCAGCACAGACAGCAGCTAATCTGCATAGTGACCGCCGGGTGCAGCACAGACAGCAGCTAATCTGCAGAGCGACTGCAGGGTGCAGCACAGACAGCAGCTAATCTGCAGAGTGACGGCCGGGTGCAGCACAGACAGCAGCTAATCTGCAGAGTGACCGCCAGGTGCAGCACAGACAGCAGCTAATCTGCAGAGCGACTGCAGGGTGCAGCACAGACAGCAGCTAATCTGCAGAGTGACCGCCGGGTGCAGCACAGACAGCAGCTAATCTGCAGAGCGACCGCCGGGTGCAGCACAGACAGCAGCTAATCTGCAGAGCGACCGCCGGGTGCAGCACAGACAGCAGCTAATCTGCAGAGCGACCGCCGGGTGCAGCACAGACAGCAGCTAATCTGCAGAGTGACCGCCGGGTGCAGCACAGACAGCAGCTAATCTGCAGGCTATCACACCTTATATACCCACCGAGCCCGCTCTGCACGTCACTTCCTTCATACAATCTGCTGTCGAGAGTAGGAGATGCTCAGAATAATGGGGCTCCACTCTGTGCACTGACTAGACAGCTATACCGCCAGCATGCAGCTGTGACTCTACAAACAGACGGCACCTGGACAATCCCTTTAAGACGGAGTGACTGTTTTCCTGAATCCCCATTTCTGGGGTAACTCCAGGGAATCGGTTCCTCAATGATTACTTGTACATATCATCCATCTAAGCGTGTGCTTACAGACAGCAGCGGAGCAGTGTAAAGCATGGGGGATGACCACAGACTCTAGAAGACACTGCGGCTGGAGCCATGAAGCAGGCAAGTGGTTTAGATATTGTTTCCTGTAGTGGAGCCTGCACGGGGGGCGCCCCTTTAATAAGAATCCCTCCAGCCCCTTCACAATTCTCTCCCAAAACATGGACCAACCATTACCTTGACAACTGGGGCAGCTGGCGGAACAACTGGTGCTACTGGGGCTGGTGCGGCTGGAGGCGGCTGAGGAGCAGCGGTGGTGACGGGTACCGTTACGTTAGCGGTTATAGTTGGCACAGGAGTGGCAGCGATGACTGGCGTCTGGGACACTAGAGGAGCGATGTTGGTGAGCTGGACCGTGGGGCTGACCACTGTGGACATGCTGGAGGCCTGGAGGGTGGCTGCAAGGAGACAACGTGGGATCAGTATTAACGGCACGGGTGACAACCACTGGGGGCCGCCATCATACTGCCCACAGGAGCAGCCAATTACACAGTTACAGCCTTCTCCCACTGATCAGCTCATGTGTCAGTCCTAACAGTAACTATGGCATTCTATTCATGAATGAGGAGGCCCTGGATGAACAGAGCTGGAGGATGTAGCAGTGCAGGGAATAGAAGAAGATCAGGCTTCACATATCACATGAGATCAGTTCCCTGAGCTCCTGCCCCCAATCTCCCCAGGCCCTCGCCCCCCAGAGTCTTGGCCCTCGCCCCCCAGAGTCTTGGCCCTCGCCCCCCAGAGTCTTGGCCCTCGCCCCCCAGAGTCTTGGCCCTCGCCCCAGTCAGTGTAGGACCTTTATATCGCTCCCGACGCCTCTCCATGGGCGGCTCGGCTCGTCTTCCGGAGCTGCGCTCCACTACGGCAGGCTTGGGGGGGCTGCGCTCCACTACGGCAGGCTTGGGGGGGCTGCGCTCCACTACGGCAGGCTTGGGAGACACAGCGGCTTTCTCAACAGGCGGCTCTTGTTCTGTGATGACTGGAGAAAAAGGATCCGGTTAAGAGGACACCGAGGCGGCACGGCCTGGTCAGAGGGGGGGGTGTTAGAACGTACCCGGGGTCTGCGCAGCTGGAGGGGGCGGCTTCTTTCCTTTGCCTTTCGGGACCGGGGGCAGTAACTCCACCTCTTCCTGCGGCATCTGGGCGACTTTCTGGAGGAAGATCTTCTCCAAGGCTTGAGCCATGAGGACGATGTCATCTGTGGACTAAGGGCGGCAGCGGTCAGCCGCCATCCGTGTCACCCCCGTCAGGGCGCCAGCAGCGGCCACTTACCTTGTTGTAGATGTAACAGTTGGTGAACATGGTGTTGAAGTCCTGCATGCACTCGTTGGCGCTCCAGTAGTAATTATTCTCCAGACGCTTCTTGATCGTCCCCATGTCCATAGGGTTCTTAATGATCTTGTGATAGTCCTGGAAGACAATGGGACCAGTAAAACCTCTGCACCGGGGGTCACATATCAACTTCCTGACTACTTCAAGATCTCTGCTGTCTGTCAGTGAGTGAATATAGTGGGGGCTCATGCTGTATGATCACATTGTGAACACACGGAGCACGAGGTGCGGACGACGCTTCGCTGGCGCCATTTCAGCTGTCACATATCGCTTTCTGAAAACCTTCACAGGTGAATTTCTCGCAGCTGAAGGTTCGTTACAATACGTCCCTGAGATGAAGGACACACCTCTCTCCTGTCCCGATTTGTTACAATGTGTCAGTGCATGTATCAGAGGCCAGGCCTTCTCCACTGCTTACAACTGTGACAAACCCTCAGCTGTGCGAGCAGACGGGTTCTCATAGGCAGGGCTGTGGAGTCGGTGTACAGTACAGACCAAAAGTTTGGACACACCTTCTCATTCAGAGTTTTCTGCATTTTATGACTATGATAATTGTAGATTCACACTGAAGACATCAAAACTATGAAGTAACACATGTGGAATTATAGACTTAACAAAAAAGTGTGAAACTACTGAAAATATGTCTTATATTCTAGGTTCTTCACAGTAGCCACCTTTTGCTTTGATTACTGCTTTGCACACTCTTGGCATTTTCTTGATGAGCTTCAAGAGGTAGTCACCTGAAATGGTATTCCAACAGTCTTGAAGGAGTTCCCAGAGATGCTTAGCACTTGTTGGCCCTTTTGCCTTCACTCTGAGGTCCAGCTCACCCCAAACCATCTGGATTGGGTTCAGGTCTGGTGACTGTGGAGGCCAGGTCATCTGGCGTATCACCCCATCACTCTCCTTCTTGGTCAGATAGCCCTTACACAGCCTGGAGGTGTTTGGGGTCATTGTCCTGTTGATAAATAAATGATGGTCCAACTAAATGTAAACCGGATGGAATAGCATGTCGCTGCAAGATGCTGTGGTAGCCATGCTGGTCCAGTATAAATCCCCCACACCATCACACCTCCTCCTCCATGCTTCACGGTGGGAACCAGGCATGTAGAGTCCATCCCTTCACAAAGACACGGTGGTTGTAACCAAACATCTCAGATTTGGACTCCTCAGACCAAAGCAGAGATCTCCACTGGTCTAATGTCCATTCCTTGTGTTCTCCTTAGCAGTGGTTTCCACCATGAAGGCCTGCTGCACACAGTCTCCTCTTACCAGTTGTTGTAGAGATGTGTCTGCTGCTAGAACTCTGTGTGGCATTGACCTGGTCTCTAATCTGAGCTGCTGTTAACCTGCCATTTCTGAGGCTGGTGACTCGGATGAACTTCTCCTCCGCAGCAGAGGTGACTCTTGGTCTTCCTTTCCTGGGGCGCTCCTCATGTCAGACAGTTTCTTTGTAGCACTTGATGGTTTTTGCGACTGCACTTGGGGACACTTTCAAAGTTTTCCCAATTTTTCGGACTGACTGACCTTCATTTCTTAAAGTAATGATGGCCGCTCGTTTTTCTTTACTTAGCTGCTTTTTTCTTGCCATAATACAAATTCTAACAGTCTATTCAGTAGGACTATCAGCTGTGTATCCACCTGACTTCTGCCCAACACAACTCATGGTCCCAACCCCATTTATAAGGCAAGAAATCCCACTTATTAAACCTGACAGGGCACACCTGTGAAGGGAAAACCATTTCAGGTGACTACCTCTTGAAGCTCATCAAGAGAGTGCCAAGAGTGTGCAAAGCAGTAATCAAAGCACAAGGTGGCTACTGTGAAGAACCTGGAATATAAGACATATTTTCAGTTGTTTCACACTTTTTTTGTTAAGTCTATAATTCCACATGTGTTAATTCATAGTTTTGATGCGTTCAGTGTGAATCTACAATTATCATAGTCAGGAAAATACAGAAAACTCTGAATGAGAAGGTGTGTCCAAACTTTTGGTCTGTACTGTAAAACGGACCGACTCCGACTCCTAAAATATTGTCAGCCAGTGAATCAATGTGCTGAGAAAAGCCCTTTAAGGCAAGTATTTCTTAGTATATCTAAAAGTTTCAATAAACTGTGCATAAATCACTTGTCCAGTGCAGGTTCTCTCTGTATGCTTTCCTCTGAGCTCATGTTTGGAGAGGTTAGCTTCTCTCATGGCTTCTATATTCTGCTGATGAAAACTTTCTAGGTGTAGAAGTTTCTTTATTGCCCATAGAAACCAATCAGAGCTCCCCTTTCATGTCATATAGTGCTCTGGAGAAATGAAAGCGGAGCTCTGATTGGTTGCTATGGGCAACAAAGAAAGTCTTAGACCTGGACAGTTTTCATACATCAGGCTCTTAGTGATCTGTACCCAGAGAAGCCTGATACTGAAAGTTCAGAGTAAAGATATCCAGTAATATATAGATTACATATCTGTACTATTGATTTATGTAGAGTTTGTTTAAGGTTATCACTTAAACCTGCTCCATTTATGAGGGAGTCGGAGAAAATTGAGGAGTCGGAGTCGGGGCTTTGGATTACCGACTCCACAGCCCTGCTCATAGGTACATGTTTTCTAGCCACAGACAGCAAGCAGAGATCTTGGATCTGGGACTCACGGGCAGGTTGAGCTTGATGCAGTCCACGGGCTGGTAGAAGGGCCAGGCGAACTGATGCTTCCACAGCGTCTTCACCACCACGTTCTGCATGTACTGCAGCTGGTTGGTCTTGCGGCCGGGCTTGTTGGGGTTTGTGACTTCGGGAGGGGGCGGGTTCACGGGCCCTTGAGGGGCCGGAGCCGCGGCCGTCGCAGCAGACATTTCTCACTTTCGTTCACAGTAACTCTGCACAATTTCTTCCTTTATGGCCCCCGACAGGGAAGGACATCCCATCTCAGGGGTCCAACCATAGAACCTGAGGAGAAGACGGCAATCCAGGCCCCTAATGGAAGGCATCCTCCACCTAACCGCCAGCCTGCAACCAACCCCCTTAATGGACAGCGCCATCCTCCATACCTAAACCGCCAGCGCTGCAAACCAAACCCCCCCTTAATGGACAGCGCCATCCTCCATACCTAAACCGCCAGCGCTGCAAACCAAACCCCCCCCCTTAATGGACAGCGCCATCCTCCATACCTAAACCGCCAGCGCTGCAAACCAAACCCCCTTAATGACAGGCCATCCTCCATACTAACCGCCAGCGCTGCAACCAAACCCCCCCATACAGACAGCGCCATCCTCCATACCTAAACGCCAGCGCTGCAGACCCCCCCCCCATAACAGACAGCGCCATCCTCCATACCTAAACCACCAGCGCTGCAAACCAAACCCCCCCCATAACGGACAGCGCCATTCCTCCATACCTAAACCGCCAGAGCTGCAAACCAAACCCCCCCCATAACAGACAGCGCCATCCTCCATACCTAAACCGCCAGAGCTGAAAACCAAACCCCCCCCCATAACAGACAGCGCCATCCTCCATACCTAAACCGCCAGCGCTGCAGACCCCCCCCCCCCCATAACAGACAGCGCCACCCTCCATACCTAAACCACCAGCGCTGCAGACCCCCCCCCCCCATAACGGACAGCGCCATCCTCCATACCTAAACCGCCAGCGCTGCAGACCCCCCCCCCCCATAACAGACAGCGCCACCCTCCATACCTAAACCACCAGCGCTGCAGACCCCCCCCCCCCATAACGGACAGCGCCATCCTCCATACCTAAACCGCCAGCGCTGCAGACCCCCCCCCATAACGGACAGCGCCATCCTCCATACCTAAACCGCCAGCGCTGCAGACCCCCCCCCATAACGGACAGCACCATCTTCCATACCTAAACCGCGAGCGCTGCAGACCACCCCCACTGCTCAGCACATTAGTCACATGACAACAATAAGGACAGGCTCTTACGCTCTTGTGCGGTGGTCACGAGGCGGCCATCTTGGTTCAGGAGGTCATTCTGGAAGGCACCGTTCAGATTCCTCACCAGTGGTTCTTCAGAAACCCCGATCTAAGGCTCGTCCTGAAGACTATGGAGAAGAAAATCAGGAAGTGTCAAACAAGGAACGAGACTCCCGAAAGAGCAAAAATAAGACAACCATCACAGACTTGGAGGGGGGGGGGCTGGAGGTGTGCGAGCAAACGGCAGCAAAGATGGCGACAAACAATTCCCCCCCCCCCCGATATTAATTACATACAGACTGGATAGTTCACTGCTCCCACAAGATCAGCACACTCCCCTCCTGAAATCCTCTGTGCTGCTGGCGACCCTGCTCCTTCCACTATCTAACTCTCTTCCCAGTAGTCACATCATAGCTGAGTGTAATGACAGACACCTCTCAGGATCTGCTCCCCGGGAGTCACATCATAGCTGCGTGTAATGACAGACCGCTCTCAGGATCTGCTCCCCAGCAGTCACATCGTAGCTGCGTGTAATGACAGACCGCTCTCAGGATCCGCTCCCCAGCAGTCAAATCGTAGCTGAGTGTAATGACAGACCGTTCTCAGGATCCGCTCCCGAGCAGTCACATCATAGCCATGTGTAATGACAGACCGCTCTCAGGATCTGCTCCCCAGCAGTCACATCATAGCTGAGTGTAATGACAGACCGCTCTCAAGATCTGCTCCCCAGCAGTCACATCATAGCTGAGTGTAATGACAGACCGCTCTCAGGATCTGCTCCCCAGCAGTCACATCACAGCTGAGTGTAATGACAGACCGCTCTCAGGATCGCTCCCCGGCAGTCACATCATAGCTTAGTGTAATGACACACCGCTCTCAGGATCTGCTCCCCAGCAGTCACATCATAGCTGAGTGTAATGACAGACCGCTCTCAGGATCTGCACCCCAGCAGTCACATCATAGCCATGTGTAATGACAGACCGCTCTCAAGATCTGCACCCCAGCAGTCACATCATAGCTGAGTGTAATGACAGACCGCTCTCAGGATCCGCTCCCCAGCAGTCACATCGTAGCTGAGTGTAATGACAGACCGCTCTCAGGATCTGCTCCCCAGCAGTCACATCGTAGCTGAGTGTAATGACAGACCGCTCTCAAGATCTGCTCCCCAGCAGTCACATCATAGCTGAGTGTAATGACAGACCGCTCTCAGGATCTGCTCCCCAGCAGTCACATCGTAGCTGAGTGTAATGACAGACCGCTCTCAGGATCTGCACCCCAGCAGTCACATCATAGCCATGTGTAATGACAGACCGCTCTCAAGATCTGCACCCCAGCAGTCACATCATAGCTGAGTGTAATGACAGACCGCTCTCAGGATCCGCTCCCCGGCAGTCACATCATAGCTTAGTGTAATGACACACCGCTCTCAGGATCTGCTCCCCAGCAGTCACATCATAGCTGAGTGTAATGACAGACCGCTCTCAGGATCTGCACCCCAGCAGTCACATCATAGCCATGTGTAATGACAGACCGCTCTCAAGATTTGCTCCCCAGCAGTCACATCATAGCTGAGTGTAATGACAGACCGCTCTCAGGATCCGCTCCCCGGCAGTCACATCATAGCTTAGTGTAATGACACACCGCTCTCAGGATCTGCTCCCCAGCAGTCACATCATAGCTGAGTGTAATGACAGACCGCTCTCAGGATCTGCACCCCAGCAGTCACATCATAGCCATGTGTAATGACAGACCGCTCTCAAGATCTGCACCCCAGCAGTCACATCATAGCTGAGAGTAATGACAGACCGCTCTCAGGATCCGCTCCCGAGCAGTCACATCATAGCTGAGTGTAATGACAGACCGCTCTCAGGATCTGCACCCCAGCAGTCACATCATAGCCATGTGTAATGACAGACCGCTCTCAAGATCTGCTCCCCAGCAGTCACATCATAGCTGAGTGTAATGACAGACCGCTCTCAGGATTTGCTCCTCAGCAGTCACATCATAGCTGAGTGTAATGACAGACCGCTCTCAGGATCTGCTCCTCAGCAGTCACATCGTAGCTGAGTGTAATGACAGACCGCTCTCAGGATCTGCTCCCCAGTAGTCACATCATAGCTGAGTGTAACGACAGACCGCTCTCAGGATCTGCTCCCCAGTAGTCACATCGTAGCTGAGTGTAATGACAGACCGCTCTCAGGATCTGCTCCCCAGTAGTCACATCATAGCTGAGTGTAATGACAGACCGCTCTCAGGATCTGCTCCCCAGCAGTCACATCGTAGCTGAGTGTACCGCTCTCAGGATCTGCTCCCCAGCAGTCACATCGTAGCTGAGTGTAATGACAGACCGCTCTCAGGATCTGCTCCCCAGTAGTCACATCATAGCTGAGTGTAATGACAGACCGCTCTCAGGATCTGCACCCCAGCAGTCACATCATAGCCATGTGTAATGACAGACCGCTCTCAAGATCTGCACCCCAGCAGTCACATCATAGCTGAGAGTAATGACAGACCGCTCTCAGGATCCGCTCCCGAGCAGTCACATCATAGCTGAGTGTAATGACAGACCGCTCTCAGGATCTGCACCCCAGCAGTCACATCATAGCCATGTGTAATGACAGACCGCTCTCAAGATCTGCTCCCCAGCAGTCACATCATAGCTGAGTGTAATGACAGACCGCTCTCAGGATCTGCTCTCCAGCAGTCACATCATAGCTGAGAGTAATGACAGACCGCTCTCAAGATCTGCTCCCCAGCAGTCACATCATAGCTGAGTGTAATGACAGAACGCTCTCAGGATCTGCTCCCCAGCAGTCACATCGTAGCTGAGTGTAATGACAGACCGCTCTCAGGATCTGCTCCTCAGCAGTCACATCGTAGCTGAGTGTAATGACAGACCGCTCTCAGGATCTGCTCCCCAGTAGTCACATCATAGCTGAGTGTAACGACAGACCGCTCTCAGGATCTGCTCCCCAGTAGTCAAATCGTAGCTGAGTGTAATGACAGACCACTCTCAGGATCTGCTCCCCAGTAGTCACATCATAGCTGAGTGTAATGACAGACCGCTCTCAGGATCTGCTCCCCAGCAGTCACATCGTAGCTGAGTGTACCGCTCTCAGGATCTGCTCCCCAGCAGTCACATCATAGCTGAGTGTAATGACAGACCGCTCTCAGGATCTGCTCTCCAGCAGTCACATCATAGCTGAGAGTAATGACAGACCGCTCTCAGGATTTGATCCTCAGCAGTCACATCACAGCTGAGTGTAATGACAGACCGCTCTCAGAATCTGCTCCTCAGCAGTCACATCGTAGCTGAGTGTACCGTTCTCAGGATCTGCTCCCCAGTAGTCACATCATAGCTGACTGTAATGGCAGACCACTCTCAGTATCTGCTCCCCAGTAGTCACATCATAGCTGAGTGTAATGACAGACCGCTCTCAGGATCTGCTCCCCAGTAGTCACATCATAGCTGAGAGTAATGACAGGACCGCTTTCAGGATCTGCTCCCCAGCAGTCACATCGTAGCTGAGTGTAATGACAGACCACTCTCAGGATCTGCTCCCCAGCAGTCACATCATAGCTGAGTGTAATGACAGACCGCTCTCAGGATCTGCTCTCCAGCAGTCACATCATAGCTGAGAGTAATGACAGACCGCTCTCAGGATTTGCTCCTCAGCAGTCACATCATAGCTGAGTGTAATGACAAACCGCTCTCAGGATTTGCTCCTCAGCAGTCACATCATAGCTGAGTGTAATGACAGACCGCTCTCAGGATCTGCTCCCCAGCAGTCACATCGTAGCTGAGTGTAATGACAGACCGCTCTCAGGATCTGCTCCTCAGCAGTCACATCGTAGCTGAGTGTACCGTTCTCAGGATCTGCTCCCCAGTAGTCACATCATAGCTGACTGTAATGGCAGACCACTCTCAGGATCTGCTCCCCAGTAGTCACACCATAGCTGAGTGTAATGACAGACCGCTCTCAGGATCTGCACCCCAGCAGTCACATCATAGCCATGTGTAATGACAGACCGCTCTCAAGATCTGCTCCCCAGCAGTCACATCATAGCTGAGTGTAATGACAGACCGCTCTCAGGATCTGCTCCCCAGTAGTCACATCATAGCTGAGAGTAATGACAGACCGCTTTCAGGATCTGCTCCCCAGCAGTCACATCGTAGCTGAGTGTAATGACAGACCACTCTCAGGATCTGCTCCCCAGCAGTCACATCATAGCTGAGTGTAATGACAGACCGCTCTCAGGATCTGCTCTCCAGCAGTCACATCATAGCTGAGAGTAATGACAGACCGCTCTCAGGATTTGCTCCTCAGCAGTCACATCATAGCTGAGTGTAATGACAGACCGCTCTCAGGATTTGCTCCTCAGCAGTCACATCATAGCTGAGTGTAATGACAGACCGCTCTCAGGATCTGCTCCCCAGCAGTCACATCGTAGCTGAGTGTAATGACAGGACCGCTCTCAGGATCTGCTCCTCAGCAGTCACATCGTAGCTGAGTGTACCGTTCTCAGGATCTGCTCCCCAGTAGTCACATCATAGCTGACTGTAATGGCAGACCACTCTCAGGATCTGCTCCCCAGTAGTCACACCATAGCTGAGTGTAATGACAGACCGCTCTCAGGATCTGCACCCCAGCAGTCACATCATAGCCATGTGTAATGACAGACCGCTCTCAAGATCTGCTCCCCAGCAGTCACATCATAGCTGAGAGTAATGACAGACCGCTCTCAGGATCCGCTCCCGAGCAGTCACATCATAGCTGAGTGTAATGACAGACCGCTCTCAGGATCTGCACCCCAGCAGTCACATCATAGCCATGTGTAATGACAGACCGCTCTCAGGATCTGCTCCTCAGCAGTCACATCGTAGCTGAGTGTAATGACAGACCGCTCTCAAGATCTGCTCCCCAGCAGTCACATCATAGCTGAGTGTAATGACAGACCGCTCTCAGGATCTGCTCCCCAGCAGTCACATCATGACCAAGCAGGCCCATCCAGCTCAGGACAGAAAATTTCAAAGAATTATGACCCCACCACAGGGGCGGCCAAGACCTGACATGGTGCTGTCACCGGTCACTTCCTATATCTGCACAAGTGTGCCCTGCAGTCATCATAGTCCCTGTGCCGGCGGCAGTACCCATGGTCAGATGTCTTCCCGATGCTCGCACTCCTAATATACGAGCATCTACGTTTTGCACACATTAAAGGCGCTCACGCAAGTCACCTGAGGTCATGACTACGGCCGCTTGACTACTCTGAGGAGGTGACAGAAAAGCAGACATCAAAAAAGCCTGCGCATGAGTGGGAGCCGCCCCCAAACGGCTCCTATGAAGGACACACCCGCTTACTACTAGTAGTCACACATCCAGGTCCCGGTCTAACGCCGCCTGATACCTGCAGACGGTCACACAGCTCCTCGCCGGCCGGACCCTACAGCCCAGGACTGGAGGAACCTGCAGTCTATACGCATCAGGAGGTCGCCATGGCAACCAAGACAAACCCCTCCATTCTTAAAGCTGGTCATGACATATGGCGCCAATGTGCCGTCTCCACAGCCAAAGCATCATACAAGACGGGTGCGCAACCTCTGAGAAACTACAACTCCCAGCATGCTCCATTCACTTGTATGGGAGTTCTCAGAACAGCCAATCAAGTGGGCATGCTGGGGGTTGTAGTTTCACAATGTAAGACATTTCATGACCCATGCACAGAATACCGTACATCATGTGAACTGTGTGAGCTAAAAAAAACAGGTCCGCGTGTGTGCGGTATACGGCGTATACTGCTCCACCAGGTACCACAACTCCCAGCATGCGCTGCCAGACTGACACGGTGCAGGATCTGCTCAGCGATGCTACGTGTGGTCCTGATACAGGAGGGAAGCAGCGAGCGGGCGGCAGTCCGCGGTCCCACAAGACGGTCGGCGGGGGAGGGGGGGGGGGCGTCAGACTAATTACAGACAAAAACAAAAGCATCACATTATTCCCCAAAAGACGGATAAGATTTTACCCACAAATCCCGGGGGGAGGAGCCGATCAGGTGCCGCCGTCCCTGAAGGAATATTGTGTAACCGCCCAGCAAACCTCCGTAATGTCACAGCTCATCCCTACAGGATCCCCATCAGGCAGATCACAGGTCCAGGCATGCTGGGAGTTGTAGTCTCACAACCACTGGAGACACGAAGACATTCCATTAATACAAGAGCAACACCAGACCGAGCGGGAACATAGATTGTCAGCTCCTCCGAGGACAAAGTCAGGCCCGAGCCCCCCACCACCACCACCACAGGGGGACGTCAGGCCCGAGCCCCCCACCACCACCACCACAGGGGGACGTCAGGCCCGAGCCCCCCACCACCACCACCACAGGGGGACGTCATCCCCGAGCCCCCCACCACCACCACCACAGGGGGACGTCAGGCCCGAGCCCCCCCCCACCACCACCACAGGGGGACGTCAGGCCCGAGCCCCCCCCACCACCACCACAGGGGGACGTCAGGCCCGAGCCCCCCCCACCACCACCACCACAGGGGGACGTCATCCCCGAGCCCCCCCCCACCACCACCACCACAGGGGGACGTCAGGCCCGAGCCCCCCCCACCACCACCACCACAGGGGGACGTCATCCCCGAGCCCCCCACCACCACCACCACCACAGGGGGACGTCAGGCCCGAGCCCCCCCCCCACCACCACCACAGGGGGACGTCATCCCCGAGCCCCCCACCACCACCACCACCACAGGGGGACGTCAGGCCCGAGCCCCCCCCCCACCACCACCACCACAGGGGGACGTCATCCCCGAGCCCCCCACCACCACCACCACCACCACAGGGGGACGTCAGGCCCGAGCCCCCCCCCACCACCACCACCACAGGGGGGACGTCAGGCCCGAGCCCCCACCACCACCACCACAGGGGGACGTCATCCCCGAGCCCCCCCCCACCACCACCACAGGGGGACGTCAGGCCCGAGCCCCCCCCACCACCACCACAGGGGGAACGTCAGCCCCGAGCCCCCCACCACCACAGGGGGAACGTCAGCCCCGAGCCCCCCACCACCACCACCACAGGGGGAACGTCAGGCCCGAGCCCCCCACCACCACCACCACAGGGGGAACGTCAGCCCCGAGCCCCCCACCACCACCACCACAGGGGGAACGTCAGCCCCGAGCCCCCCACCACCACCACCACAGGGGGACGTCAGGCCCGAGCCCCCCCCACCACCACCACCACAGGGGACGTCATCCCCGAGCCCCCCACCACCACCACCACCACAGGGGGACGTCAGGCCCGAGCCCCCCCACCACCACCACCACAGGGGGACGTCATCCCCGAGCCCCCACCACCACCACCACCACAGGGGACGTCAGGCCCGAGCCCCCCCCCCACCACCACCACAGGGGACGTCATCCCCGAGCCCCCCACCACCACCACCACCACAGGGGGACGTCAGGCCCGAGCCCCCCCCCCACCACCACCACCACAGGGGGACGTCATCCCCGAGCCCCCCACCACCACCACCACCACCACAGGGGGACGTCAGGCCCGAGCCCCCCCCCCACCACCACCACCACAGGGGGACGTCAGGCCCGAGCCCCCACCACCACCACCACAGGGGGACGTCATCCCCGAGCCCCCCCCCACCACCACCACAGGGGGACGTCAGGCCCGAGCCCCCCCCCACCACCACCACAGGGGGAACGTCAGCCCCGAGCCCCCCACCACCACAGGGGGAACGTCAGCCCCGAGCCCCCCACCACCACCACCACAGGGGGAACGTCAGGCCCGAGCCCCCCACCACCACCACCACAGGGGGAACGTCAGCCCCGAGCCCCCCACCACCACCACCACAGGGGGAACGTCAGCCCCGAGCCCCCCACCACCACCACCACAGGGGGAACGTCAGGCCCGAGCCCCACCACCACCACCACCATAGGGGGACGTCAGGCCCGAGCCCCCCCCCACCACCACCACCACAGGGGACGTCAGCCCCGAGCCCCCCCCCCACCACCACCACCACAGGGGGACGTCAGGCCCGAGCCCCACCACCACCACCACCACCACCACCACAGGGGGATGTCAGGCCCGAGCCCCCCCCCACCACCACCACCACCACCACCACCACCACCACAGGGGGACGTCAGGCCCGAGCCCCACCACCACCACCACCACAGGGGGACGTCTGGCCCGAGCCCCCCACCACCACAGGGGGACGTCAGGCCCGAGCCCCCCACCACCACCACCACAGGGGGACGTCAGGCCCGAGCCCCCCACCACCACCACCACAGGGGGAACGTCAGCCCCGAGCCCCCCCCCCCCCACCACCACAGGGGGACGTCAGCCCCGAGCCCCCCCCCCACCACCACCACAGGGGGGACGTCTGGCCCGGGCCCCCCCACATCAGTGGGCACACAGTCCCGTCTAAGGTTTGTCCTCAGTGCAATCTCTTCGGGCACAACCAGAATGGACAGATCCTTGAAGAAAGTTAAGAATCTCAGAGGAGATGGAGGGACCACCGCACACAGGAGCCCCTCACCCACACCTCAGGCAAAGGAGCAACTGAAGAAACCAAGACACCACTGCTCCAACCATGGTCAGACTGGATGAACTGGGCTCATACTGGGGGCCACAAGATCTCATCCACCCCTGTACTGGCAGAACACACTAGACTCATACTGGGGGCCACAAAACCACCCCTGAGGAGGACATCATGATCCTTATTTAGAGGGGGCTGTCAGCAGACATCAGGGTTCTCTATGGGGGGGGCTGTCAGCAGACATCAGGGTCTCTATGGGGGGGGGCTGTCAGCAGACATCAGGGTCTCTATGGGGGGGGCTGTCAGCAGACATCAGGGTCTCTATGGGGGGGGGCTGTCAGCAGACATCAGGGTCTCTATGGGGGGCCTGTCAGCAGACATCAGGGTCTCTATGGGGGGCCTGTCAGCAGACATCAGGGTCTCTATGGGGGGGGGGTCTGTCAGCAGACATCAGGGTCTCTATGGGGGGGCTGTCAGCAGACATCAGGGTCTCTATGGGGGGGCTGTCAGCAGACATCAGGGTCTCTATGGGGGGGCTGTCAGCAGACATCAGGGTCTCTATGGGGGGGGGTCTGTCAGCAGACATCAGGGTCTCTATGGGGGGGGGGTCTGTCAGCAGACATCAGGGTCTCTATGGGGGGGGGGCTGTCAGCAGACATCAGGGTCTCTATGGGGGGGGGGCTGTCAGCAGACATCAGGGTCTCTATGGGGGGGGGGGCTGTCAGCAGACATCAGGGTCTCTATGGGGGGGGGCTGTCAGCAGACATCAGGGTCTCTATGGGGGGGGGGCTGTCAGCAGACATCAGGGTCTCTATGGGGGGGGCATCAGCAGACATCAGGGTCTCTATGGGGGGGGCTGTCAGCAGACATCAGGGTCTCTATGGGGGGGGCTGTCAGCAGACATCAGGGTCTCTATGGGGGGGGCTGTCAGCAGACATCAGGGTCTCTATGGGGGGGCTGTCAGCAGACATCAGGGTCTCTATGGGGGGGGCTGTCAGCAGACATCAGGGTCTCTATGGGGGGGCTGTCAGCAGACATCAGGGTCTCTATGGGGGGGCTGTCAGCAGACATCAGGGTCTCTATAGGGGGCTGTCAGCAGACATCAGGGTCTCTATAGGGGGGCTGTCAGCAGACATCAGGGTCTCTATGGGGGGGGCTGTCAGCAGACATCAGGGTCTCTATGGGGGGTCTGTCAGCAGACATCAGGGTCTCTATGGGGGGGTCTGTCAGCAGACATCAGGGTCTCTATGGGGGGGGTCTGTCAGCAGACATCAGGGTCTCTATGGGGGGGCTGTCAGCAGACATCAGGGTCTCTATGGGGGGGCTGTCAGCAGACATCAGGGTCTCTATGGGGGGGGTCTGTCAGCAGACATCAGGGTCTCTATGGGGGGGCTGTCAGCAGACATCAGGGTCTCTATGGGGGGGGGGCTGTCAGCAGACATCAGGGTCTCTATGGGGGGGGCTGTCAGCAGACATCAGGGTCTCTATGGGGGGGGGGGGCTGTCAGCAGACATCAGGGTCTCTATGGGGGGGTCTGTCAGCAGACATCAGGGTCTCTATGGGGGGGTCTGTCAGCAGACATCAGGGTCTCTATGGGGGGGGGTCTGTCAGCAGACATCAGGGTCTCTATGGGGGGGGTCTGTCAGCAGACATCAGGGTCTCTATGGGGGGGCATCAGCAGACATCAGGGTCTCTATGGGGGGGCATCAGCAGACATCAGGGTCTCTATGGGGGGGCTGTCAGCAGACATCAGGGTCTCTATAGGGGGGGCTGTCAGCAGACATCAGGGTCTCTATAGGGGGGCTGTCAGCAGACATCAGGGTCTCTATAGGGGGGCTGTCAGCAGACATCAGGGTCTCTATAGGGGGGCTGTCAGCAGACATCAGGGTCTCTATAGGGGGGCTGTCAGCAGACATCAGGGTCTCTATAGGGGGGCTGTCAGCAGACATCAGGGTCTCTATAGGGGGGCTGTCAGCAGACATCAGGGTCTCTATAGGGGGCTGTCAGCAGACATCAGGGTCTCTATAGGGGGGCTGTCAGCAGACATCAGGGTCTCTATAGGGGGGCTGTCAGCAGACATCAGGGTCTCTATAGGGGGGCTGTCAGCAGACATCAGGTCTCTATAGGGGGCTGTCAGCAGACATCAGGGTCTCTATAGGGGGGCTGTCAGCAGACATCAGGGTCTCTATAGGGGGGCTGTCAGCAGACATCAGGGTCTCTATAGGGGGGGCTGTCAGCAGACATCAGGGTCTCTATAGGGGGGCTGTCAGCAGACATCAGGGGTCTCTATAGGGGGGCTGTCAGCAGACATCAGGGTCTCTATAGGGGGGCTGTCAGCAGACATCAGGGTCTCTATAGGGGGGCTGTCAGCAGACATCAGGGTCTCTATAGGGGGGCTGTCAGCAGACATCAGGGTCTCTATAGGGGGGCTGTCAGCAGACATCAGGGTCTCTATAGGGGGGCTGTCAGCAGACATCAGGGGTCTCTATAGGGGGGCTGTCAGCAGACATCAGGGTCTCTATAGGGGGGCTGTCAGCAGACATCAGGGTCTCTATAGGGGGGCTGTCAGCAGACATCAGGGTCTCTATAGGGGGGCTGTCAGCAGACATCAGGGTCTCTATAGGGGGGCTGTCAGCAGACATCAGGGTCTCTATAGGGGGGCTGTCAGCAGACATCAGGGTCTATATAGGGGGCTGTCAGCAGACATCAGGGTCTCTATAGGGGGGCTGTCAGCAGGACATCAGGGTCTCTATAGGGGGCCTGTCAGCAGACATCAGGGTCTCTATGGGGGGGGCTGTCAGCAGACATCAGGGTCTCTATGGGGGGGGCTGTCAGCAGACATCAGGGTCTCTATAGGGGGGCTGTCAGCAGACATCAGGGTCTCTATAGGGGGGCTGTCAGCAGACATCAGGGTCTCCATAGGGGGCCTGTCAGCAGACATCAGGGTCTCCATAGGGGGGGGGGGCTGTCAGCAGACATCGGGGTCTCTATGGGGGGGGCTGTCAGCAGACATCAGGTTCTCTATAGGGGGGCTGTCAGCAGACATCAGGGTCTCTATGGGGGGGGGCTGTCAGCAGACATCAGGGTCTCTATGGGGGGGGGGGCTGTCAGCAGACATCAGGGTCTCTATGGGGGGGGCTGTCAGCAGACATCAGGGTCTCTATGGGGGGGGGCTGTCAGCAGACATCAGGGTCTCTATGGGGGGGGGCTGTCAGCAGACATCAGGGTCTCTATGGGGGGGCTGTCAGCAGACATCAGGGTCTCTATGGGGGGGGGGCTGTCAGCAGACATCAGGGTCTCTATGGGGGGGGGGGGCTGTCAGCAGACATCAGGGTCTCTATGGGGGGGGGGGGCTGTCAGCAGACATCAGGGTCTCTATGGGGGGCGGTCATACAGCCGGACACTACAGCCGCCTCTACCTGCAGGCTCCGCCGCGGAGATGAGGGGCCCCGGCCGGTCTCGCACTCACAGCCCAGGATCCGCCTCTCCCAGCAGCCGGGGCCGCCTCCTGCTCCCCCTGCGTGGATTGCTCCCCTTTAAAAGATGGCGGGCAAGGAAAATGTCCCCTGCTCCCCGGGTTGGGCGCCCCCACCAGCAGACCCCCGCCCAGGGCCGAGCCGCGCGCACAGATCCCCCTCCCCCGCTCGGTTACTTGGTACGGCCGGGCTCCGCGCGGAAGCTTTTGTTTTACAATGTATCACAAAGGCTCGTCCAGAGCGGCCGCTACCACACAGCGGCAGGGGGAGGGGGGGCCCCAGGTCCGCGGCTCTGCTCCCCCCACCGCCGGTCCAGCACCCCACCATCAACACGTAGAGACACACAGACACAGGCAGATAAGGAGAGAGGCGATCATTACTTCCCCCGCCGCTCGGTACCGTCCCCGCTCCGTCCCCTCCAGCGCCTCTTCGTTTTATCCTCACCAAGGCAGCATAATAGACGAATTCGAAGTGAACGGCGCGCATGCGCAAAGCGCCCAGTGCCCGCCGGGACTTGTAGTCTCCCAGCCGCATGCGCTGCTACTGCAGGAAATGAAAATGCGCGGTCTGGACAGACTACAACTCCCAGCAGCGCCCAGGGGTTTCCTTCCCTTCCCCCCTCCATGGAGTGGCCGGGAAAGGGAGAGAGGGACTTGGGAGGGGGTTTGACTCCACGGTCAGGGGCTTGGTGTCACCTTTGTGGTGGGCTGCTGGAGGGGTCAGTGGTCCCTGGCTGGTGCTGCTCATGGGGGGGACCTGGCCCTAGTGAGACTGGGGAGAAGGGAGGACCCCAGGAGCCCCCCTGCTCCTCCTCCATGACTTCCCTCTATTCTAGGCGAGCTCATTGTCCGCAGGCGGCCTGTAATAATAATCGTTATATGGCGCCAGCATATTCCGCAGCGATGTATACCCTGTGCCCAGCGTAGGGGCCACCACACCTGGCAATGAGCACGAGCTGTGCCAACATGGTGGCCCTGCTACAGCGCAGTGAAATAGCGCAATAATCCAGGCATGGACGGCAGATATTCGGCGCTGCTAGTGAGAGTGCGGCAAAGTTAGGAGTGCTGATTGGACCTAGTACTAGAGAATACAGCAGGGCGGTGGTAACACATGGGGCCCCCATATACAGCCCCCAAAATATACACAATCCCCCAGACCGGACAGCAGTCTTACTGAAGTGTGAAGCTGAGTCCGCAATCTGTCTGTGTGGGGCGTCAAACCTGTGATAAATAGTGTGAGAACATTTCTAAAAATATAAAAAATAAATACTAAAAGCTAAAAACCTCTTTCCCCCCCCGTATTACGTAACTGGTATCGCCGCGGCGTCTAAAAAAGCCTGACTTGTTAAAGTAACGCATTTATCCACATGGCGAACACTGTAACAGACCCCAGGCACTGACATAGGGACTCTTCCCTGTGTAGCTCCATTCTTTGGCTTGAGGACCCGCACGGATCCGGTCATGTGACCTTATCTGGAAGGTCCTTCAGCAGTAACAAGTGAGGAGCACGCCCCCACCAGCTCTGTTTGGCAGGAGGCCCGTCTTTGGACACTCATGGAGTGTACGTTACAACCAAATACTGTCATCGCAGAAACCTAAGCTTCATGGAACAGAAGTGAATGTTAATAAGACATCACCACCAGACGCACAGGACTCCAAATAACCGGACACGCGCGGGGGAACAGGGTGGAACGCAGATTACACCGTCACGTCTTATGAGCCTGAAGTCAGACGGTGGGATGGGACTGTCAGCAGACAACATGGGGGGGGACATTTACTATACTGTCTGCGCCTGGTTTTTTAGACAGTCTCATTTTGTTGTCTTTGTTGTTTTGGAGGCTTTTGTGCCTCATTCACCTATTTACATTTTTTTTAGACTAATTCAGAAGTTTTCTAACTTTTGTAACTTTTTTCCGACCTATTTATATAGGAGCACATTTTTGGCACCTGAATTTGTTGCAAAAGATACCCCCCCCCCAGGGCTGGCGGGCTTTCTGTTTTGAGTGGTGAAGTGTCACTTATTTTGTATTAAAAGTCGTAGTTTCCAGGAGACGTGCCACTTTTCTCCGCAGAGAATTTTTCATGCACAAGTACATTAGACCAGTCTTAGTGAATGTGCACCTGTCATACTGAAAAACCGCCACCAGAGGTCAGACTATCAGCAATATGCTGAGTCTAATTCATCAGTGGCTAGGCGACTTTTTATAAATACTCCGTAAGAGACCGACAGATGGGCGAAAATGAAATACAGCAAGGCATGTGCCCCACAACCTTCCATTCACAGAATACAATTTAGTTTCTTGTGGGGGGCGGGGGGTACTGGGGGGTCCTGCTTTCCATCCTCTAGGGGTTACAGCAGAGACCTGATCTCTTCTCATACTCCTGCTCCCATCTTACCACATAGTTGTGAGAAGGGCTCCTGTGACTCCCAAGTAGGAGACCATGGACTGTAGAGACTATGGACTGTAGAGACTATGGACTGTAGAGACTATGGACTGTAGAGACCATGGACTATGGAGACCAGGACTGTAGATACCATGGACTGTAGAGACTTTGGACTGTGGAAACCATGGACTATGGAGACCAGGACTGTAGAGACTATGGACTATAGAGACCAGGACTGTAGAGACTATGGACTGTAGAGACCATGGACTGTAGAGACCATGGACTGTAGAGACCATGGACTGTAGAGACTATGGACTGTAGAGACCATGGACTATGGAGACCAGGACTGTAGATACCATGGACTGTAGAGACTATGGACTGTGGAAACCAGGACTGTAGAAACTATGGACTATAGAGACCAGGACTGTAGAGACTATGGACTGTAGAGACCATGGACTGTAGAGACTATGGACTGTAGAGACCATGGACTATGGAGACCAGGACTGTAGATACCATGGACTGTAGAGACTATGGACTGTGGAGACCATGGACTATGGAGACCAGGACTGTAGAGACTATGGACTATAGAGACCAGGACTGTAGAAACGATGGACTATGGAGATCAGGACTGTAGACACCATGGACTATGGAGATCAGGACTGTAGAGACCATGGACTATGGAGATCAGGACAGTAGAGACCATGGACTATGGAAATCAGGACTGTAGAGACCATGGACTATAGAGGCCAGGACTGTAGAGACTATGGACTATGGAGATCAGGACTGTAGAGACCATGGACTATGGAGATCAGGACAGTAGTCTTCAACCCCTTTACTCGGGACATAAGTCTTCGGCCCCTTTACTCGGGACATAAGTCTTCATCTTCTTTACTTTGGACATAAGTCTTCAGCCCTTTACTCTGGACATAAGTCTTCAGCCCCTTTACTCAGGACATAAGTCTTCAGCCCCTTTACGTGGGACATAAGTCTTCAGCCCCTTTACTGGGGACATAAGTCTTCAGACCCTTTACTCAGGACATAAGTCTTCAGCCCCTTTACTCGGGACATAAGTCTTCAGCCCCTTTACTCAGGACATAAGTCTTCAGCCCCTTTACTCGGGACATAAGTCTTTGGACCCTTTACTCGGGACATAAGTCTTCAGCCCCTTTACTTGGGACATAAGTCTTCAGCCCCTTTACTCCGGACATAAGTCTTCAGCCCCTTTACTCAGGACATAAGTCTTCAGCCCCTTTCCTCGGGACATAAATCTTCGGCCCCTTTACTCCGGGGCATAATTCTTCAGCCCCTTTACTCGGAACATAAGTCTTCGGCCCCATTACTCAGGACATAAGTCTTCAGCCCCTTTACTCAGGACATAAGTCTTCAGCCCCTTTACTCAGGACATAAGTCTTCAGCCCCTGTTCTGTGCTCGGCTATCTAATATCAGAGTACATCACTCAGCTATCTAATATCAGAGTACAGCGCTCGGCTATCTAATATCAGAGTACAGCACTCGGCTATCTAATATCGGAGTACAGCGCTCGGCTATCTAATATCAGAGTACAGCACTCGGCTATCTAATATCAGAGTACAGCGCTCGGCTATCTAATATCAGAGTACAGCACTCGGCTATCTAATATCAGAGTACAGCACTCAGCTAGCTAATATCAGAGTACAGCACTCGGCTATCTAATATCAGAGTACAGCACTCAGCTATCTAATAGCGGAGTACATCGCTAGGCTATCTAATATAAGAGTACAGCACTCGGCTATCTAATAGTGGAGTACACCGCTTGGCTATCTAATATCAGAGTACAGCACTCGGCTATCTAATATCAGAGTACAGCGCTCGGCTATCTGATATCAGAGTACAGCACTCGGCTATCTAATATCAGAGTACAGCACTCGGCTATCTAATATCAGAGTACAGCACTCGGCTATCTAATATCAGAGTACAGCACTCCGCTATCTAATAGTGGAGTACAGTGTTCGGCTATCTAATATCAGAGTACAGCACTCGGCTATCTAATATCGGAGTACAGCACTCGGCTATCTAATATCAGAGTACAGCACTCGGCTATCTAATTACAGAGTACAGAGCTCGGCTATCTAATAGCGGAATACAGCACTCAGCTATCTAATTACAGAGTACAGAGCTCGGCTATCTAATAGCGGAATACAGCACTCAGCTATCTAATAGCGGAGTACAGCACTCGGAGATGTAATAGCGGAATACAGCGCTCGGCTATCTAATAGTGGAATACAGCGCTCGCCTATCTAATAGCGGAGTACAGCGGTCGGAGATCTAATAGCGGAGTACAGCGCTCGGTTATCTAATAGCGGAGTACAGCGATCGGCTATCTAATAGCGGAGTACAGCGCTCGGCTATCTAATAGCGGAGTAGAGCACTTCGCCATCTAATAGCAGAGTACAACAATCGGCTATCTAATAGCGGAGTACAACAATCGGCTATCTAATAGCGGAATACAGCGCTTGGAGATATAATAGCGGAGTACAGCGGTCGAAGATCTAATAACGGAGTACAGTGCTCGGCTATCTAATAGCGGAGTACAGCGCTTGGCTATCTAGTAGCGGAGTACAGCGCTCGGATTTCTAATAGCGGAGTACAGAGGTCGGCTATCTAATATCGTAGTACAGAGCTCGGCTATTTAATAGCGGAGTACAGCGCTGGGAGATCTAATATCGGAGTACAGCGCTCGGCTATCTAATAGCGGAGTACAGCACTTGGCCATCAATAGCGGAGTACAACGCTCGGCTATCTAATAGTGGAGTACAACGCTCAGCTATTTAATAGCGGAATACAGTGCTCGGAGATGTAATAGCGGAATACAGCGCTTGTCTATCTAATAGCGGAGTGCAGCGCTCTGAGATGTAATAGCGGAATACAGCGCTCGGCTATCTAATAGCGGAGTACAGCGCTCGGAGATGTAATAGCGGAATACAGCGCTCGGCTATCTAATAGCGGAATACAGCGCTCGCCTATCTAATAGCGGAGTACAGCGCTAGGAGATGTAATAGCGGAGTACAGCGCTCGGCTATCTAATAGCGGAGTACAGCGCTCGGCTATCTAATAGCAGAGTAGAGCGCTCGGCTATCTAATAGCGGAGTTCAGTGCTCGACTATCTAATAGCGGAGTACAGCGCTCGGCTATCTAATATCTGAGTACAGCGCTCGGCTGTCTAAAATCCGAGTAGAGCACTTCGCTATCTAATATCTGAGTAGAGCACTTGGCTATTTAATATCAGAGTAGAGCACTTGGCAATCTAATAGCGGAGTACAGTGCTTGGCTATCTAATATCAGAGTACAGCGCTCGGCTATCTAATATCTGAGTAGAGCACTTGGCTATCTAACAGCGGAGAACAGTGCTTGGCTATCTAATATCAGAGTACAACGCTCGGCTATCTAATATCTGAGTACAGCGCTCGGAGATCTAATAGCGGAGTACAGCGCTCGGCTATCTAATAGTGGAGTACAGCGCTCGGAGATGTAATATCGGAATACAGCGCTCAGCTATCTAATAGCGGAGTACAGCGCTCGGCTATCTAATAGCGGAGTTCACTGCTCGGAGATGTAATAGCGGAATACAGCGTTCGGCCTATCTAATAGTGGAGTACAGCGCTCGGCTATCTAATAGCGGAGTTCAGTGCTCGACTATCTAATAGCGGAGTACAGCGCTCGGCTATCTAATATCTGAGTACAGCGCTTGGCTATCTAAAATCCGAGTAGAGCACTTTGCTATCTAATATCTGAGTAGAGCACTTGGCTATTTAATATCAGAGTAGAGCACTTGGCAATCTAATAGCTGAGTACAGTGCTTGGCTATCTAATATCAGAGTACAGCGCTCGGCTATCTAATATCTGAGTAGAGCACTTGGCTATCTAACAGCGGAGAACAGTTCTTGGCTATCTAATATCAGAGTACAACGCTCGGCTATCTAATATCTAAGTACAGCGCTCGGAGATCTAATAGCGGAGTACAGCGCTCGGCTATCTAATAGTGGAGTACAGCGCTCGGAGATGTAATATCGGAATACAGCGCTCAGCTATCTAATAGCGGAGTACAGCGCTCGGCTATCTAATAGCGGAGTTCAGTGCTCGGAGATGTAATAGCGGAATACAGCGTTCGGCTATCTAATAGTGGAGTACAGCGCTCGGCTATCTAATAGCGGAGTACAGCGCTCGGCTATCTAATATCAGAGTACAGTACTCGGCTATCTAATATCAGAGTACAGCGCTCGGCTATCTAATATAAGAGTACAGCACTCGGCTATCTAATATCAGAGTACAGCACTCGGCTATCTAATATCAGAGTACAGCACTCGGCTATCTAATATCAGAGTACAGCACTCTGCTATCTAATATCAGAGTACAGCACTCCGCTATCTAATAGTGGAGTACAGCGCTCGGATATCTAATATCAGAGTACAGCACTCGGCTATCTAATATCTGAGTAGAGCACTTGGCTATCTAACAGCGGAGAACAGTGCTTGGCTATCTAATATCAGAGTACAGCACTCGGCTATCTAATATCGGAGTACAGCGCTCGGCTATCTAATATCAGAGTACAGCACTCGGCTATCTAATATAAGAGTACAGAGCTCGGCTATCTAATATCATAGTACAGCGCTCGGCTATCTAATAGTGGAGTACAGCGCTCGGCTATCTAATAGCGGAATACAGCGCTCAGAGATATAATAGCGGAGTTCAGCGGTTGGACATCTAATAGCAGAGTACAGCGCTCGGCTATCTAATAGCAGAGTAGAGCACTTGGCCATCTAATAGCGGAGTACAACAATCGGCTATCTAATAGTGGAGTACAACGCTTGGCTCTCTAATAGCGGAGTACAGCGTTAGGCTATCTAATTGTGGAATACAGCGCTCGGAGATGTAATATCGGAATACAGCGCTCAGCTATCTATTAGCGGAGTGCAGTGCTCGGAGATGTAATATCGGAGTACAGCGCTCGGCTATCTAATAAATGAGTAGAGCACTTGGCTATCTAATATCTGAGTAGAGCATTTGGCCATCTAATAGCGAAATACATTGCTCGGAGATGTAATAGCGGAGTACAACGCTCGGCTATCTAATAGCGGAGTACAGCACTCGGCTATCTAATAGCGGAATACAGCGCTCGGCTATCTAATAGTGGAGAGCAGTGCTCGGAGATGTAATAGCGGAATACAGTGCTCGGCTATCTAATAGCGGAGTAGAGCACTTGGCCATCTAATAGCGGAGTACAATGCTCGGCTATCTAATAGTGGAGTACAACGCTTGGCTATCTAATAGCGGAGTACAGCGCTCGGCTATCTAATAGTGGAGTACAGCGCTCGGAGATGTAACATCGGAATACAGCGCTCAGCTATCTAATAGCGGAGTACAGAGCTCGGCTATCTAAAAGCGGAGTTCAGTGCTCGGAGATGTAATAGCGGAATACAGCGCTCGGCTATCTAATAGCGGAGTACAGCGCTCGGAGATGTAATATTGGAATACAGCGCACGGCTATCTAATAGTAGAGTAAAGTGCTCGGCTATCTAATACTGGAGTACAGCGCTCGGCTATCTAATATCAGAGTACAGTGCTTGGCTATCTAATATAAAAGTACAGCACTCGGCTATCTAATATCAGAGTACAGCACTCGGCTATCTAATATCAGAGTACAGCACTCGGCTATCTAATAGTGGAGTACAGCACTCGGCTATCTAATATAAGAGTACAGAGCTCGGCTATCTAATATCAGAGTACAGCGCTCGGCTATCTAATAGTGGAGTACAGCGCTCGGCTATCTAATAGCGGAATACAGCGCTTGGAGATATAATAGCGGAGTACAGCTCTTGGCTATCTAATAGCGGAGTACAGTGCTCGGCTATCTAATAGCAGAGTACAGCACTCGGCTATCTAATAGCAGAGTACAGCGCTCGGCTATCTAATAGCAGAGTACAGTGCTCGGCTATCTAATAGCGGAGTACAGCGCTCGGAGATCTAATAGCGGAGTACAGCGCTCTGCTATCTAATATCGGAGTACAGCGCTCAGCTATCTAATAGCAGAGTGCAGCGCTCGGCTATCTAATATCTGAGTAGAGCACTTGGCCATCTAATAGCGGAGTACAATGCTCGGCTATCTAATAGCGGAGTACAGCGCTCGGCTATCTAATATCAGAGTACAGCACTCGGCTATCTAATATAAGAGTACAGCACTCAGCTATCTAATATCAGAGTACAGCACTCGGCTATCTAATAGTGGAGTACAGCGCTTGGATATCTAATATCAGAGTATAGCGCTCGGCTATCTAATAGTGGAGTACAGCGCTCGGCTATCTAATAGCGGAATACAGCGCTCGGAGATATAATAGCGGAGTTCAGCGGTTGGACATCTAATAGCAGAGTACAGCGCTCGGCTATCTAATAGCAGAGTAGAGCACTTGGCCATCTAATAGCGGAGTACAACATTCGGCTATCTAATAGCAGAGTACAGCGCTCGGCTATCTAATAGCAGAGTACAGTGCTCGGCTATCTAATAGCGGAGTACAGCGCTCGGAGATCTAATAGCGGAGTACAGCGCTCTGCTATCTAATATCGGAGTACAGCGCTCAGCTATCTAATAGCAGAGTGCAGCGCTCGGCTATCTAATATCTGAGTAGAGCACTTGGCCATCTAATAGCGGAGTACAATGCTCGGCTATCTAATAGCGGAGTACAGCGCTCGGCTATCTAATATCAGAGTACAGCACTCGGCTATCTAATATAAGAGTACAGCACTCAGCTATCTAATATCAGAGTACAGCACTCCGCTATCTAATAGTGGAGTCCAGCGCTCGGATATCTAATATCAGAGTATAGCACTCGGCTATCTAATATCAGAGTACAGCACTCGGCTATCTAATAGTGGAGTACAGCGCTTGATATCTAAATCAGAGTA
>ONZH01031187.1:0-50010 GCA_900303285.1 Rhinella marina
CCCTCTGCACCTCCTACTTACTATACCCCGCGCCCCACCCTCTGCACCTCCTACTGTACTATACGACACAGGCCCGCCCTCTGCACCTCCTACTGACTATACAGGCCCACCCCTGACCTAACTGTACTATACGACCAGGCCCCGCCTCTGCACCTCCTACTGTACCATACAGGCCCCACCCCTGCACCTCTACTGAACAGCCCCGCCCTCTGCACCTCCTACTGTACTATACAGGCCCCGCCCTCTGCACCTCCTACTGTACTATACAGGCCCCTGCCCTGCCCTCTGCACCTCCTACTGTACTATACGACACAGGCCCCGCCCTCTGCACCTCCTACTGTACTATACGACACAGGACCCGCCCTCTGCACCTCCGTACTATAGACACAGGCCCCGCCCTCTGCAATCCTACTGTACTATACGATCCAGGACCCTCTGCCCTCTGCACCTCTGCCCTGTACTATACGACACAGGCCCGCCCTCTGCACCTCCTGTACTATACAGGCCCCACCTCTCTGCACCTCCCCCTGTACGTACGACACAGCCCCGCCCTCTGCACCTCCCCCTGTATACAGGCCACCGCTCTGCACCTCCCTGTTTACTACAGACCCGCCCTCTGCACCTCCTACTGTACCATACAGCCCCGCCCTCTGCACTCCTACTGTACTATACGAACGGCCCCGCCCTCTGCACCTCCTACTGTACTAACAGGCCCCGCCCTCTGCACCTCCTACGTACTATACGACACAGCCCTTGCCTCTGCACCTCCTAACTGTACTCCCATTACGACACAGGCCCCGCCCTCTGCACCTCCCACTGTACTATACGACACAGACCCTGCCCTCTGCACTCCTACTGTACTATATACGACACAGGACCCGCCTCTGCACCTCCCCTGTACTATACGACACAGGTCCCCGCCTCTCTGCACCTCTTACTGTACTATACGACACAGACCCGCCCTCTGCACCTCCTACTGTACTATACGACACACTACCCCCGCCCTCTGCACCTCCTACTGACTATACGACACAGCCCTGCTCTGCACTCCCCCTGTACTATACGACACAGGACCCGCCCTCTGCACCTCCTACTGTACTATACGACACAGGCCCCGCCCTCTGACTCCTGTACTATACCACACAGGACCCGCCCTCTGCACCTCCCACTGTACTATACGACACAGGCCCCGCCCTCTGCACCTCCCCTGTACTATACGACACAGACCCGCCCTCTGCACCTCCCCCTGTACCATACAGGCCGCCCTCCTGCACCTCCCCCTGTACCATACAGGCCCCGCCCTCTGCACCTCCCCTGTACTATACAGGCCCCCCTCTGCACCTCCCCTGTACCATACAGGTCTTTGCCCTCTGCACCCCCTGTACCATACAGGCCCCGCCCTCTGCACCCTCCCTCTGTACTATACAGGACCCCGCCCTCTGCACCTCCTCTGTACTATACGACACAGACCCGCCTCTGCACCTCCTACTGTACTATACGACACAGGACCCGCCCTCTGCACCTGCACCTCTACTATACGTACACATACGACACAGGCCCCGCCCTCTGCACCTATGTACATGAACAGCGCCCCGCCCTCTGTACCCCCCCTGTACTATAAACACGCCCCGCCCTCTGTACCTCCCTGTACTATACAGGCCCCGCCCTCTGTACCTCCCCTGTACTAAACGACACAGGCCCCGCCCTCTGTACTTCCTCTGTACTATACAGGCCCCGCCCTCTGTACTAAACGACACAGCCCGCCCCTCTGTACCTCCCCTGTACTTATACAACACAGGCCCCGCCCTCTGTACCTCCCCCTGTACTATACAGGCCGCCTCTGTACCTCCCCTGTACTAAACGACACAGGCCCTCTGTACCCTCTGTTACTCTGTCCTCTGTACTATACAGCACAGGCCCCCCCTTGTTATGCCTCCCCCTGCTACATTTACCCCGGGGGACATATAGCAGTAGTATTTGTCCTATAGATCACCCTGGAGGCGGCTGAGTGCAGACAGATGAGAACCTCAGGGGCGGGGCTATCCTCATCCTTCCGCTTGCTCATTGCTCCTGCTTCCGCTCACCAGATAGCCTGTGGTGTTCATTATGTACCTCACTGGGGTCCAGGTCAGGTGCCCAGAGGCGTCAATGGGACTGTGGCCCCTGGGAGATGCGGGGTCCCAACCCATCTGTACACTTCAATCAACCCTTTTATCTGCCAATTCCTCTTTATGTTGCGGTCGGAGGAGCGGAGCCGACACCTCGTTACCGGGCGACGACCTAATTCGCTGTTGTGAATCCCGAGCCTGGCCAATCATAACTGGTTGCTATGGCAACTGGGAACGACATCAGTAGTGCTGAGGGTTGGGGTTACCATTGCTTCTCCATTAATAAAGGGGGGGCGTGCCACCACGCGTCATGATCACTGCAGCCAATCAGAGGACTTTACAGGTCCCCGCGGTGCGACACATCCCAGGAGGGCGTTCGGTAATCCTACGGACCGGGGGCAGACAGATCCAATATGAAGCACCCCGTCCTGACAACACTCCAGCACAGCAGAGGCGCCCCGAGCCGTTGTCAGTTCCCTTCCCCCACACATCTGACAACAGCGGGCGTTCCCCTTCCCCGCGGCACGTTACCTCCTCCAGCTCGTCTTTGGCGTCCAGACTGGTGGAGATCAGCAGCTTGCCTTTGGATTTCTGCTCCATTTTCGGGTGTCGGGGTCTCCGGTTGTCAATAGGGGGCGCTCCGGGGGGAGGTTTTGGCAAGCAGCGACTTCTTGTCAACAACTCACCGAACATTTAAAGGGGGGTGGGCAGACAGCGGGGAGTGTAAAGGGGTCTCCGCTCTACAGGACTAGTAAGGGGGGTCCCTGCAGGGTTTGGGGGGCTACATAGGCTCTATAGGGGGCCAGAAGAAGGAGGGGTACCCCAGGTCCTAGGTATAGGCCATATGAGGAGGATGGGGTACCCCCGGCTGAGCTGAAGGGGTTAAAGGCAGTATGGGGACCCCAGAATAACAGTATGGTGGCTCTAGAAGCAATGTGCTGCTGTGAGGACACAGGTGTGAGGGGAGGGACTGAAGCGGAAGATGGGAGTGATAGTTCGCAGTTCTGTGTCGGGGTTCACCGTGCGCCCCCCGTTTCAGGCCGGTACCGGGAGCTCTCACCCCGCTCCGAGCACACACAGGAAGTCATCCCGAAGCCAACAAGCAGCCGACGGAAGCTCCCGCCCTCTGCGGTGGCGCTGCCCAATGACAACTCACACAACCACATGATTGACGGAAGCTTGCCCCGCCCCTCTCCTGACGTATCCCGTCACAGGCAATAAAGGGTTGGATTACAAAGGAAGCTGATGGGGACACGTGACCAGAGCAGGAATCATGCCGAGTCGGACATGTTTGTTGAGGGCAAGTTGCCATTTCCGGAGTTCTTAGGTGATTGACCTGGCAGTGCCCTGTCTGACATAGGGAAAGAGGTGATCAGTGAGTGATCTAATTCTGCCTGGTGGCCACACTGCCGCTCACTGGTAGCCAAAATTAATTAACATTGCTGTCGCTAATAGCAACCAGAGTCAGCCATTATGAAATGGAGGGTATCCTCATATAACAGTCCAGGATGAGCAGCAGGACATCTCCTGGCGCCATAGTAACCGCTCCAGGTCATGTGATTGACAGGCTGACAACTGAAGAAAAATTAACCGGAATATCTGTCACCCCAGTTGTCAGTGTCATTATCCTGTACCCCGAGTGTCATTATCCTGTACCCCGAGTGTCAGTGTCATTATCCTGTACCCCGAGTGTCAGTGTCATTATCCTGTACCCCGAGTGTCAGTGTCATTATCCTGTACCCGAGTGTCAGTGTCATCATCCTGTACCCCGAGTGTCATTATCCTGTACCCCCGAGTGTCAGCGTCATTATCCTGTACCCCGAGTGTCATTATCCTGTACCCCGAGTGTCATTATCCTGTACCGGTGTCAGCGTCATTATCCTGTACCCAAGTGTCATTATCCTGTACCCCGAGTGTCAGTGTCATTATCCTGTACCCCGAGTTGTCCAGTGTCATCATCCTGTAACCCCGAGTGTCAGTGTCATCATCGTCTGTAACCCCGAGTGTCAGTGTCATTATCCTGTAACCCCGAGTGTCAGTGTCATTATCCTGTACCCCCAGTGTCATTATCCTGTACCCCGAGTGTCAGTGTCATTATCCTGTACCCCGAGTGTCAGTGTCATTATCCTGTACCCCCAGTGTCAGTGTCATCATCCTGTACCCCGAGTGTCATCATCCTGTACCCCGAGTGTCATTATCCTGTACCCGAGTGTCAGTGTCATTATCCTGTACCCCAAGTGTCATTATCCTGTACCCCGAGTGTCAGTGTCATTGTCCTGTACCCCGAGTGTCAGTGTCATTGTCCTGTACCCCGAGTGTCAGTGTCCAGTCCCCCCTTTTTCATGGTTCGGCCTCTTCTTATCTTACAGGTTATGCTGGCTGTGGCTCCTGTGATGGGCGCCCTCTGGAGGTGAGATGTGGCGGTTGCTGTCACCTCTCTGCCTGTTGTCTGCACTGAGGGGACGTGTTCACACCTGTATTTTCTGCATCAGGCTGCAGTCAGATTTCTGCTCTGGAGGCAGTGTATGGGGCTCACCCTCAGATATGAGGACATACTGCTGATATCTGCTGCAGATTTTCATCCATGTTGGGGGAGGGGGGCACCAAAATACCCCCTGCATGTGAATGGAGTTCAGCAACCTGCATCCCATCCGACAGGTGTGACAGCGGACAGCGCGGCCGCCTCAGCGTGGCGGGGGAGGCGTACATTATTGTCAGTGGGTATCCTGGTACCAGACGCCATGTTTGCTGCGCTCTGACATGTCAGATTAGTGGCGCTGTCTAAAGATGCCGTCTCCGCGGTGTCGTCCGCCGTCCCTTCCCCCGCCCGTATCGCAGTTATTACGAGGACCCTTTCAGCCGCGATGGATTAGATGCCTGAGAATCGCCGGCCACCGGGTATTTACAGCTTTATCAGTCACTTCCACAGCGACATAATGGACAAGCCAAGGAACACAAATCCTGCGTCTCTCTGGCATTGTTTACAGCCTCCGAGGCAGCGCCAATCGCCTCCCGCCTCCATTATCTTTAATTAAACCGCAGAAAACCGGGTATAGAAAAGAGCAAGCGGGGGAGGGGAGCGCGGCAATATGAGCGGAACGGCAGAGGAGAATGCCAGCAGCCAAGACATGGAAGGTGAATGCCCCTCCCCCGGTCGTTTAAAGGGGAGCTCCATCCGTCAGGTGTGAGGGTGGGGGCCGTGAGCCAGGTTCTCCACATTCCTGGCAGGGGAGGATGATGGGAGTTTTAGGTTCATGGGCTCTATCCGCTAGGTCAGGGGGGGGCACATCTTAAAGGCGTCCTCCTCGTGACCTTTACAAACCTGCGGGAACATGAACGGCACCGCCATAATGTCCTGAAGATGAGAGGAAACCATCACCGCCGGGCCCCTGCAGCCTGAGGGCCCACAAGTAACAGGGATATAGGAAGGTGGAGCAGTAATGTAGTCATACTGGGCGGAGCTATAGGACCATGTAGAGCGATGATGTCATCAGAGGTCTCCTGTACTCTGAGGCTGTATCACACATAGTGGACTTAGATACACAGTGTCATGATGAGGAATGTAGTGAGCTTTAGCTCTGACAGTATCACACATGACTGGCTTAGATACACCGGCTCTACGGAACATAATGGGAAATGTAGTAGTACTTAGTTCTTTCAGGCGGTATCACATGCAGTTGGCTTAGATACACTGGCTCTGGAGTTAATCATGAGGAGTGCCGTGCCGTTCACTTTAAGTGTATCACACCTGATCAGCTTAGATACCCCAGCTCTACAGTATATGAAGTTCTCTCTAAGACTGTACCACACATGCTTGGCTTAGATACACTGATGGGTTATGTAGTGGTTCTGTATCACATGGCTTAGATACACTAATGGGTTATGTAGTGGTTCTGTATCGCGTAGCTTAGATACACTGACTCCACATTAGCTGATGGGTTATGTAGTGGTTCTGTATCACGTAGCTTAGATACACTGACTCCACATTACATGATGGGTTATGTAGTAGTTCTGTATCACATGGCTTAGATACACTGACTCCACATTAGCTGATGGGTTATGTTCTGTATCACATGGCTTAGATACACTGCTTAGCTGGGGTTATTAGCGTTCTGTATCACGTAGCTTAGATACACTGACTCCAAATTAGCTGATGGGTTATGTAGTGGTTCTGTATCACATGGCTTAGATACACTGGCTCAATGTGTGGGTTATGTAGTTCTGTATCAGTAGCTTAGATACACTGACTCCACATTAGCTGATGGGTTATGTAGCTGTATCACAGGCTTAGATACACTGACTCCACATTACATGATGGGTTATGTAGTAGTTCTGTATCACATGGCTTAGATACACTGACTCCACATTAGCTGATGGGTTATGTAGCGGTTCTGTATCACGTAGCTTAGATACACTGACTCCACATTAGCTGATGGGTTATGTAGTGGTTCTGTATCACGTAGCTTAGATACACTGACTCCACATTAGCTGATGGGTTATGTAGCGGTTCTGTATCACGTAGCTTAGATACACTGACTCCACATTAGCTGATGGGTTATGTAGTGGTTCTGTATCGCGTAGCTTAGATACACTGACTCCACATTAGCTGATGGGTTATGTAGCGGTTCTGTATCGTAGCTTAGATACTGACCCACATTAGCTGATGGTTATTAGTGGTTTGTATCACATGGCTTAATACACTGACTCCACATTAGCTGATGGGTTATGTAGTGGTTCTGTATCACATAGCTTAGATACACTGACTCCACATTAGCTGATGGGGTTTATGTAGTGGTTCTGTATCACATGGCTTAATACACTGACTCCACATTACTGATGGGTTATGTAGTGGTTCTGTATCACGTGGCTTAGATACACTGACTCCAATTAGCTGATGGTTATGATGATGTATCACATGGCTTAGATACACTGACTCACATTAGCTGATGGGTTATGTAGTAGTTCTGTATCACATGGCTTAGATACACTGGCTCCACATTAGCTGATGGGTTATGTAGTAGTTCTGTATCACGTAGCTTAGATACACTGACTCCACATTAGCTGATGGGTTATGTAGTAGTTCTGTACATCACACTTAGATACACTGCTCCACATTAGCTGATGGGTTATGTAGTAGTTCTGTTCACGTAGATTAGATACACTGACTCCACATTAGCTGATGGGTTATGTAGTAGTTCTGTATCACGTAGCTTAGATACACTGACTCCACATTAGCTGATGGGTATGTAGGGTTCTGTATGGCTTAGATACACTGACTCCACATTAATGATGGGTTATGTAGCGGTTCTGTATCACGTAGTTAGATACACTGACTCCACATTAGCTGATGGGTTATGTAGTGGTTCTGTATCACGTAGCTTAGATACACTGACTCCAGGCTGTGATGGGTTATGTGTGGTTCTGTATCACATAGCTTAGATACACTGACTCCACATTACATGATGGGTTATGTAGTGGTTCTGTATCACGTAGCTTAGATACACTGACTCCACATTAGCTGATGGGTTATGTAGTGGTTCTGTATCACGTAGCTTAGATACACTGACTCCACATTACATGAGGGTTATGTAGTAGTTATACATGAAGATACAGCAGTTTTTCGTGCTGGCGGCTGCTCTCCTTACAACACATGATATCTCCAGCACGGGGACACGACCCCATATAATATGCATCCCCCCCCCAGCGCATTTACTGCCAAGCCCCACCCCTGATATCTTGAATTCCATAACTTTATCCGCCCTGTTGACCAGGTTACATTGATTGGCCAGTGATACGTTGTGATGGATGCTGGAGGTCCCCCATGCTGTAGCTGTCATCCTTTCTTTCCATGGCAGCGCCCACAGCTGTGGAGCCTTCACCCTGGGCAGGCAGCCGTGGCTGTATCTCCGGTGAACGCCTGTTATCAATCAGCAGGTCAGGGGGCAGCGTCCATGGAGCTCTGCCTGACAGATGAGAGGAGACAGCTTCTCTGTTCTATTGCACAACACCGGGGAGGGGATCTCTCTCGCCAAAAACCATCCGCCTGGATCACTGGAGCTCGGTAACACTTCATCTGCCGGAACGTGGACACATGGCGCAGCATGGTGGGTGTGGACGGTGCCTATAGCGTGGTGTGGAATGCGCCAAAAGCATGGCGGGGTGTTGATGTTGCCTACAGCGTGGCAGGGTGCAGAATGTGCTACAGCATGGCGGGTGTGGACTGTGACTACAGATTGGCGGGGTGTGGACTGTGACTACAGATTGGCGGGGTGTGGACTGTGCCTATAGCGGTATGGGGTGTGGTCTGTGACTACAGCATGGCGGGTGTGGACTGTGCCTACAGCATGGCGGGTGTGGACTGTGACTACAGAGTGACGGGTGTGGACTGTGCCTATAGCGGTATGGGGTGTGGTCTGTGACTACAGCATGGCAGGTGTGGACTGTGACTACAGCGTGGCAGGTGTGGTCTGTGAGTACAGCATGGCAGGTGTGGACTGTGACTACAGCGAGGCGGGTGTGGACTGTGACTACAGCGTGGCGGGTGTGGTCTGTGACTACAGCGAGGCGGGTGTGGACTGTGACTACAGCGTGGCGGGTGTGGTCTGTGACTACAGCGTGGCAGGTGTGGACTGTGACTACAGCGAGGCGGGTGTGGACTGTGACTACAGCGTGGCAGGTGTGGTCTGTGACTACAGCGAGGCGGGTGTGGACTGTGACTACAGCGTGGCGGGTGTGGTCTGTGACTACAGCGTGGCAGGTGTGGACTGTGACTACAGCGAGGCGGGTGTGGACTGTGACTACAGCGAGGCGGGTGTGGACTGTGACTACAGCGTGGCGGGTGTGGTCTGTGACTACAGCGTGGCAGGTGTGGACTGTGACTACAGCGGGGGGTGGCTGTGACTACAGGCGGGTGTGGACTGTGACTACAGCGAGGCGGGTGTGCTGAGGACGTGTGACTACAGCGTGGCGGGTGTGGGACTGTGACTACAGCGTGGCGGGTGTGGACTGTGACTACAGCGAGGCGGGTGTGGACTGTGACTACAGCGAGGCGGGTGTGGACTGTGACTACAGCGTGGCGGGTGTGGACTGTGACTACAGCGAGGCGGGTGTGGACTGTGACTACAGCGAGGCGGGTGTGGACTGTGACTACAGCATGGCGGGTGTGGTCTGTGAGTACAGCGTGGCGGGTGTGGACTGTGACTACAGCGAGGCGGGTGTGGACTGTGACTACAGCGTGGCGGGTGTGGACTGTGACTACAGCATGGCGGGTGTGGTCTGTGAGTACAGCGTGGCGGGTGTGGACTGTGACTACAGCGAGGCGGGTGTGGACTGTGACTACAGCGTGGCGGGTGTGGACTGTGACTACAGCGTGGCGGGTGTGGACTGTGACTACAGCGTGGCGGGTGTGGACTGTGACTACAGCGAGGCGGGTGTGGACTGTGACTACAGCGTGGCGGGTGTGGACTGTGACTACAGCGTGGCGGGTGTGGACTGTGACTACAGCGAGGCGGGTGTGGACTGTGACTACAGCGAGGCGGGTGTGGACTGTGACTACAGCATGGCGGGTGTGGACTGTGACTACAGCGAGGCGGGTGTGGACTGTGACTACAGCGTGGCGGGTGTGGACTGTGCGTAGGTGGCGGGCTTTCCAACCTCATCATCCTCACGCTTTGTTTCCAGGACTCTCCTGATTTACGATTTTCAGGGTTTGCAGAAGTTCCATCATTTCGGGTCCTGAGCGCTGGGGGAGGTCTCTTTAAAAAAATGGCGCACAGTAAGAAAATTATGGGAATGACCCCTCCCCCGCAGCGTTAAAACCTATGACACCATTACAATGCTGGAAGAGTTGATGTGCACAGAAGCCCCCACCTCCGGGTTTAGGAGCCCCCTTCTCCATGGGGGGGCTTCTTCTGGGAAATCTTTCTTTCAATAGATTGGAAGTTGCATAAGACGTGTAACATCGGACGCCCCCTCGAAGACGTCACTCGGTGTCACATCAGTAGCGGATATCAGTGTGGGCCAATCAGCTTTTCACGCTCCCTGAATGGATATAATACTCCTCCTCTGCCTCTCTACTGCAGGAGGAGGACGTGGACCTAGAGAAGACACATGGACTGAAGTAACGCACCCACACCCCAAATTCTCAGTGGGAAAGATTGTGCTCTAGCAACACCGGCCAGCTGGCGATATGCCTGACCTTACTAGTCCAAGCAAAGGGCGGCTGCAGTCAGCCCCGGGAGGGCTTTTCCTTCCTCATGATCTCCTACGTGGCCCCCAGGATTGAAGGACCCATGAGAAAGTTGAGGTTACTAGGAAGAAATTCAAGGAGAAAAGCCGCCATCACACTGGTACTTAGAGGAGTATTTCTCACAGAGGATGAACGCCAGAGGTTTACTCAGGGGACACCATCACCTCACAGGAGCCACCACATCACAGGCACTACCACCTAAAGGTATCACTACATTATAGGGCACCACCACCTCATGAAACCACCACATCACAAGCACCACCACCTCATGAAACCACCACTTCACAGGCACTACCACCTCATGGTACCACCACATTACAAGGCACCACCACCTCATAGCATTACCACCTCCTAGTACCACACACATCACAAGTAACACCATCTCATGGCCCCACCACATCACAGGCATCTCCACTTCACAGGCTCTACCACCTAACGGTACTACCACATTACAAGGCACCACCACCTTGTGGCAACCACCACATCACAGGCTCTACCACCTAACGGTACTACCACATTACAAGGCACCACCACCTTGTGGCACCACCACATCACAGGCTCTACCACCTAACGGTACTACCACATTACAAGGCACCACCACCTTGTGGCACCACCACATCACAGGCTCTACCACCTAACGGTACTACCACATTACAAGGCACCACCACCTTGTGGCACCACCACATCACAATCTCTACCATCTAATGGCATCACTACATTACAAGGCACCAACACCTCACGGTACCACCACCCCATGGCACCACCACCTCACTGGCATCTGGTTAACTTTGTCATGAAAATCAAGTCTGTGTTGTGTGGGACGCATGAGAAGAGCGGCAGTAACGTGACATTCATTATAGCGGGGGCGTCCCAATGCACAGATGTTTTGGATCTCGCTGCCCCTCCCATTTCATCATGGATTACTGGTCTGTGCCTAATGCGTTTTGAAACTTTGAGGATATATCTCTGTTCTTTGGAGGCGGAGCATTGTGCTTATGTAAATAGGTAAGACACACACAAGGCGGTAATTTAAGGAGAAGACTGTCACATGACCCAGAATGACATGGATCTTACATTGGGTAGCCCGAATTTGGTGGACGGTAGAATAGGCATTTAAACCAGGGCCTGCTGTTTACCCCTATAGCGCCACTCAGACTGCACCAACGTAGTCTCGTCTGCCACTAGACTGGACGGCTGCAGGTGAAAATTCACATTTCCATCACATTCATACATGGACGGTCCAAGAAGGTTCTGGAGAGACAGCCAAGCAGAGCAGACATCACATAGAGACGAGACTGTAATGAGCAGGGGGCTGTCGCAGGCGGGAGGTGCCTGCTCTGTTCCCTCACGTTGCTCTTATTTCCGCCGTAGAAAACATCAGAACAAATTGTCCAATTTCTCTGTTTCTCATTCACTTAATCATCCAAAACAGCTCGCTAATAACATGGAGGGGACCTGCCGCCAGCCTTAAAGAGACACCGCACATTCACGCCTGTCTGCAGGCACACAACGTCTGACCGACGTGATCCTGGCGCTCCATGGTCATATATGTGTGGTGGTCCCTTGTCACATAAGACAGCAGTCACACAACATGGCCGACAGCATACTCCTGTCTGTCGAAAGTGTGATTGACCAGGCTGTAACATTTCGGACATGTTTGGTTGAAACGCACATCGGACTAATTTGGCTCATCGTTTGCCGCTTTCCCAAGACGCAAGGACTCAGCATTACGGTCAATCATTATCTTACATGCAGGGACGGACCGGGAACTTAAAGTGGCCCTGGAAAAAACACTAAAAGTGGCCCCGTTTTGTAGTTGGGTCCAAATTGATGGAAGGCAGGACCAGAAATACCATATTATGGCACATTATACCGCCCCCACAGAGCCAAATACCACAGTCCATCACAAAATACTGCCCCAAAAACTTCTACTGGCCGGCGGTGAGGAGGGCTTATGTGGCCCCCTGGGCATAGGCCTGCCGGGAAATTTCCCTGGCAAGTTTTACAAGCTACACCTTTGGTGGGACAGATTGGAGGTCTACCTGTAGGGACAATCGTCCTCTGACTTTACATTCACACTTTTCTTTCAATATTCACCCAAAAAACTCAGAGAATTTAGAAATATTTATAGCAGTAAAACGAGAGCGTCCATTTCACATTTGTAGCCCGTTCACAGGGCCTCGAAGGTGGCAAGTCCCGCTTTTCCGTCAGTCCAGTGACCTTCTGTCATGAAGCTCCTGCGGGCAGTCTTATGGAGTCTCTTTGTATCGTGATTTTGGTCCATTTTATACATTTACAAAGCTCAAGATTTACCAAGAACATCGAAGGCTTAAATATCTTAAAGCCATGTCATAACCTTCAAGTGCTCAGACAAGCCAGCAGCTCAGCTCGTCTTCTCAATGTCAGTGTGAAGTGCTAAAGGGAATTAGGGTGGACTTTGGCGTTTGTTGGGAACTGTACAAATCTGACAGAATATCTGAAGGTGATTTAAGCCTTAATCTTGTAATGTCAGAGAAGGCTTCATAAAGCTTCCCGTGGTCATCAGCCGCAGTCAGGCTTGGGTAAAACTGTGAAACAGATGACTGTTCCGAAGTCTGACACCCGCCATTGAATCACCTCAGGTTGGATCTTTTGGTCTCTACTGACTTTGCAGCCAAACGACTGGTCATAAAACAATCATCAGCACGTGGCGTGGGTGAATATGAACAGCAGTGAGAACTTAAGGGCTGATAAATGTACGGAATGGACTACGATAGCAGATACCTAACTGACATTGTCTGCCGAGAACTAGGAAACCTATTGACCATGTTCATCAGAAGCTACGGAGGGTAAGGTTATAAGACCGGGCGGGACAGGTGATAAGAGGATGTCTGCTGTCGATCTCCACCGTCTCCACTGATTTTTGGTCAACACTTGACATGAGGTGGTTGCCCAGATGAATACATCGAGTTGATAGTCCCATGGACAATGTACAGTACATTCTGTTTGGTCCACATTTTGGGAGTTATGCCACGTCCCTGGTTAATGTAAAGGTCCTTGACTTGTGAGGTTCACTCTATCCAAGAGGTACAAACATGAAGGTTGAGAGTACCCCGAGTCTTATCCACCACTGATGAGGTGCGAGGTGTCAACCATGGGTGCTGCTGCTTCTTTCTCCTAATAACCAGTACGTCCGCACTTTTCCTTTACCCTGAGGGAAGGATTTAATAGAAGAAAATGAAATCGACACTCTTTAAATGATTAATGGTGAAAATATGAAACGTGCGTTACCTTCATCTCCACATCTCCTCGCAAGCCCAGCTGGAAGCAGTTAAATTCCTCCAAAACGTTCCGTGTGTCTGTAGAGACGTGAATCTTCAGTGCTGTAAGACACAAGGAGATGACACAAGACTGTGACTATGACTTCAAGTCAAGAGAAATCCAAATGATCAATACCAACAATATAGCACAATGCAGGAAGACAACCCTCACAGACCTACGAGTGCAGATCCATGACACCCAAACATGACGATTGGCACTTTTCTCTCATTAATCTCATCCATCAAATTGCATTTAGCCTTGTGTAATTGAAATCTCACCTTCCCCATTAGACTCCATTCTTGAAGCTGTGTTCACAGTGTCCCCGAACAGACAATACCGTGGCATCTTCAGGCCGACGACTCCAGCGCAGACAGGACCTTGGGGAGGTACAAGGTTATTGGTGGGATTCTCAACAAAAGAAGAACATCGCTTAGATCCTTTCCTTCGCATCACCTGTATGGATTCCAATACGAAGCCTCAGCTGTTGGTCTGGGCGATGGCGAATTTTAAAAGTCTTGACAGCATCCAGTAAAGCGAGAGACATCCGGGCAATCTCACGGGCATGGAGTTTGCCGTTACGAACTGGCAGCCCAGATACCACCATGTAAGCGTCTCCTATCGTCTCCACCTGAAAGGTAGAAAGACAGTGCAGTGATGATGGTCCATTGACCGGCTGTCCTTCCGTAAGAAAACACAGGCTGCATATCCCACCTTGTAGACATCAAAGTTGTCTATTATGGCATCAAAGCAGGTGTAAAGATCATTCAGGAGAGTGACAACCTGCGAGAAGAGGAGACAACAGCGTCAGAAAGTCATTGCATTTGGTAGACGGCGGTAAACTTGGTACCAGTGGTGAACACAGGATGAAATTCAGGAGGGTTGGGGTTATAATGTCTGAAGTGGGGTAGAGAAGTGAAGGCTGTAGCCCTGACACAAAGTAACAAACAACCAGGTATGGTGAAGCTTTGCCCAACTATATGTTGGATACCTGCATTGGAGTGCTCTCTGCAGACAGAGCCGTGAATCCCACTATGTCACTGAAGTAAATGGTGACGCTGTCGAAGGCTTCTGCCTGAACGGTTTCCCCTCTTTTGAGCTGTTCGGCAACAGAGCTGAATAATGGCGAGAGCAGCTTGTGAGTAACGTACGACACAGGGAAGACAAAAAAGCCATTCCATGTGTATGGCCACCATTACTGAGGCAACGAAAGATATAAATCTGGTGGATACCTCTGATACTTACTGGGGTAACAAATGACGTACATCTAGTGGATACCTCTGATACTTACTGAGGTAACAAATGACGTAAATCTAGTGGATACCTCTGATACTTACTGAGGTAACGAAAGATATAAATCTAGTGGATACCTCTGATACTTACTGGGGTAACAAATGACGTACATCTAGTGGATACCTCTGATACTTACTGAGGTAACAAATTACGTAAATCTAGTGGATACCTCTGATACTTACTGAGGTAACAAATGACTTACATCTAGTGGATACCTCTGATACTTACTGAGGTAACGAAAGATATAAATCTGGTGGATACCTCTGATACTTACTGAGGTAACGAAAGATATAAATCTGGTAGATACCTCTGATACTTACTGAGGTAACAAATGACGTAAATCTAGTGGATACCTCTGATACTTACTGAGGTAACGAAAGATATAAATCTGGTGGATACCTCTGATACTTACTGAGGTAACGAAAGATATAAATCTGGTGGATACCTCTGATACTTACTGAGGTAACGAAAGATATAAATCTGGTGGATACCTCTGATACTTACTGAGGTAACGAAAGATATAAATCTGGTGGATACCTCTGATACTTACTGAGGTAACGAAAGATATAAATCTGGTGGATACCTCTGATACTTACTGAGGTAACGAAAGATATAAATCTGGTGGATACCTCTGATACTTACTGAGGTAACGAAAGATATAAATCTGGTGGATACCTCTGATACTTACTGAGGTAACAAATGACGTAAATCTAGTGGATACCTCTGATACTTACTGAGACAATGAATGACATAAATCTGGTGGATACCTCTGATACTTACTGAGGTAACGAAAGATATAAATCTGGTGGATACCTCTGATACTTACTGAGGTAACAAATGACGTAAATCTAGTGGATACCTCTGATACTTACTGAGGTAACGAAAGATATAAATCTGGTGGATACCTCTGATACTTACTGGAGTAACAAATGACGTAAATCTAGTGGATACCACTGATACTTACTGAGGCAATATCTGGTACAGGAGGGCCTCTGCCTTACGCTTCTCCTCCAAGTATGCCTGTGTCCTGTCTTCGACAAGCTCTTCCAAGTTATTGGCGTACTGCTCCATACGAGAGAGCAGGTTGTCCAGGATGTTACTGCTGTTCTCTCTACAGGACACAAACAAGAAGAACAACGTTGGGATGAAAGTTTACATCTGACCAACTAAGATGTAGGAAAAGATGGAATTGTCTGTGTCTTCTTATTTCTCCACAGGTTACTCTCTATATAGGAATGAAGTGAGAACGAGAAGGGACGATGATGAGGGAAGAGGCCATGGTGGGTCCAAGATAGGCAGTTTCTGTAGACATTTTTATGTATTGTTCCATGTCAGCCATTTGCTATAATAATGGGTGTCTGATGGGTCATCAGTATGCTGCGTATACGTATAGTCAGATTACTTACCGATCTAGAAGTATAAAGGGTGAACCTAACAACCCAACACCAAAACAAGTAATGAAGGGAAGGAAGAAGCCAGGGGTCCATGTTACTTACCTTGCAAGCTCCTGTCGATGGCCGCATTCAGGATGCTAGACAACCTAATGCTTCCTCCTCTGCTATCTTCCACAACCCTGCTGGATTGGGCTGCGGCGCTCCTGAGCTGGCCGCGGAGCAGCTTCAGGTTTCTAAGGCAGCTGGGCCCGAAGATGATGTCAGGCCTGCCCTGCCTGCTGATGTGAGGTTTCCATCCTGTCCAGGTCTCGTGCTATTGTTCCTGGTTGGACTCATGATTGACTCTGATCCAGACTTTGGACTTGTTTTTAAATATCACTTTTTCCTCGTCCTTGGGATTATTCCTACTCCTGACTACACTCTCATCTTGTCCTCTGGACTGTTGCATCCTGACTGTCCTTCTGCTGACAACCCATGGCTCCCTTCGTGACTACACCACTACTGCATCAATGCTACCCTCTCCTGTCCATAACTATTCTGGGGACTACGACCAAGAGATCCTCCTTCAACAAAGTCCATATCTCCTTGTGGGGATTAAGGGGAGAACCCAGGGGAACCCTTAGACTTCACACCCCGTCCAGCCTGTGCCAAACAGATTACGGCCTAGAGAATCCACATCTCCATTATGTGACAGTGGATGTTCAGAATACAAAATCAGAGATCCAAGAATATGCTTGGGAATTCTTTAGGACAAGGATGAAGTTTCACCTGTTGAACTTGCGTAGTAGAACTTTGATCTGATTGAAGTCTGGTCTGTCCAATGGGTCCTCTGCCCAGCATCGTTGCATAAGGATCCCTAGCTCCTGGATATGGCAGTAAAGGTTGGTAGATGGCCTGAAATATGGCTTCTCTCTGTTTTTTACTCTTTCTATGATTTCTGACAGAAAAGGAAAAAGAGATGAAGTAGGTGAGGAAGAAAGAGCGACATGACCGCGTCTTCAATGTTGGATGTACCTTTAGGGCTATAGTCGCCACTGTCCATGTAGAATACCCCATTCCTCAGTGCTATCTCTTGCAGTATGATGCCGAAGCTGTAAACATCTCCTTTCTGACTGCCCTGTGGATCGGGAGACTCCATGCGCAGAAGCTCTGGCGATGTCCATAGTTTCTCTATAGTAAATGTGAATTGTAATGAGTATTTCACATCCGAAAATGCACAATAAAGTACTGTGTACTGACCACAGTCCTCACCACAGTCCTCACCACAGTCCTCACCACAGTCCTCACCACAGTCCTCACCACAGTCCTCTCCACAGTTCTCACCACAGTCCTCACCACAGTCCTCACCACCACTGTCTCTCCTAACTTATTGCTCACTGATCACCGACCCATATTGACATTGACCACTTGGTTAGCTCAGGCTATGCCATCTGTGTGTGCCATCGTCGCCTTCTGCCTGCCTCCCTCCTCTTCTGTTCTGGAGAACATCTGTCACACGTTAGTGGCCTTGTTTTACCCCAGGACGAGTGACTTGTTCTTTAGCTAGCAATACATGCAGCCGAAGACACAACAAAAACGTAACCGTACCGAGCAAGGATGAAATTTCCATTGGTGCCAACGCACAAGCTTACTGGCTAAAAGCAGGAGAGAGCTGTAGAAATCCAATAAAGAGTCTTCATACAGAACTTGACTTACTAGCAAAATAGGCGTGAGAGTCCTCAGAATCGACCGCACTGCGGAAACTGGCCAGTCCATAGTCGGTGATCTTCAGCACGAAGCGACTGTCCACCACACAGTTGGAGGACTTCAGGTTACCATGGGACATAATGACGCTGTTGTGGAGGAAGAGCATCCCCTGGAGGGAAGGGAATAGATATAGCAGTCCGCCAGTATTACAGTGCAGGCGAAACTCTGCTTTATATATAAGATAAAATGCTTCATTGGAGATCCTATGATGAGGCATTCACCCCATAGAATTGCCTCCTCCATAGTTATGACTCACCTTGACAATATCGTTGATTAGTGAATATCTGAACATCCAGTCCAGGGTTATGCTCTCATTTTCCAGAATATCCTGGTAAAACAAATGAGAAGCGGTCATGACATCTTCCCACATCTTCTGCAGCTCTCTACGGAGGACTCATAAGTCCTAGAAGGCATGTGGATATAGATATTACATGGATTCCTTCCTACCTGCAGGCTGCCTCTAGGGCAGTACTCAGTCAGGATACATATATTTGGAGGGTCGGTACAGGCCCCCACAAAGCGGGTGAGGTGTTCATTCTGCACATCCCTCATCTGGAAGACACACAGCAAAAACACCAAAAAATCACATGTGATGGACTTTATCATCACGTCACACACACGTTTCATCAAGAATTATAGGATAAGGCCTTATGGTGAGACAGCCATGAAAGGCTTTTTGGGGTTGTTCTGACTCCTGCAGGAGATACAACATAGACCTGACGTGCTGGTACATTCGCTTTTAGGGTGAGAATTCATGAATACAGGGTAGCCTTGTGTGGCTTTAAGCTGAACCTCTACTGTTATGTGTAATAACTAAGCTTGAGGGTTAACGCTACACTACTCTGATATGCGGCATATGGCGGTACTACTGCCACACATACATATAGATTGCCGTGGGGTCTCATCTGCTCAAGTGATGGATGCTAGGCATTAAATGCTGAGATAATTCCTGATTTAAGCATCCACAGATCGAGGAGGGGGGAGGCAGACGGAGGAGAGATGCTCAGACTGAAGATTGCAAATATTACTGAAATGTCAGCGCCGGTTCTGATTAATATTGGGACAGAGAGAGTAACATTATCTGGAGGGTTTAAGAGGCCGAGGGAGAGAGGACACAGTGAACTCTAAAGACAAGGGCGGAGGCGGCAGCAGAAAAAAGAGGCAACAAAGAGACGAGGACACCGACAATAGAGACCGACGGAGAGAGGCAGAGCAATCGGAGAGGGATTAGATGGGATATGTGCGGGGTGCTTTTTTTTTTTTTTTTTTGGCAACGCAGAATGGCTGCCGGTTATCTGGATATCGTGTTCTCATTCAGCCCTCTCCAGACAAGAGCCGCTATTGTCACCACTTTACCGCCTAACAAGTGACAAGCGTACAGATTAGCAGGCTGCTGCAGCGGTCTCTTTTTTGAGGACTATTTGGATGCGAGAGAGAAGCCGTGACCGCCTAACTCAGGTTAAGTGGAGGAGAGCAGAAGGGTACGGCCAGAGCTCACAATAAAAATGACAACAAATGAGCTGTTTATGTTCTACAAGAACCATTTCTGCGTTGTCAGCAGCAGTTCCCGAGACCGGGAGCCAAGGATGTGTCGGAACATAGATAGCTCGCAGATGCCAGAGCGGAGAGGACCTTGGGATGATAGGAGAGGAGGCATTGCACCACATAACTGGTCAGCGGAGGGACAACGTAGATGCAGAACTTACATGCTTCAGTTCAAACAGGACTTTGCGAGTCAGTTCGATGCGTTTCCGGTTTATGTACTTAACTGCGACAATATTACCCTGCAAAGGAGGAGAGGTTAAAGCCAATGAAAATGCAGTAAGATCCAGTCACAGCGCAGGGTTATAACTCATTCAGGATTGCTCCCTGGGGACCCATCGAGGGAATGAAGGAAATATGTTTGGCTCTCGAGAGCCAAGATATCAGGTTGTTTAAAGAGGTATTCCGGTCACGTGAAATAAGGCTCATTCATCTCGTTCTAAAACTTATCAGACGTCATCACTTGTCTACAAACTCTATATCTTGTATGGACACAGCACTGGTTGTTTCATTCTCCTTTCACAACGTCTGGGTGAGCTTGCGCAGTAGATCACAAAGCCACCTCGAAGGCTGTATAGTGTGAGTCTTGAACATACAATGGCCTGCGCATGTGCGCTCTCCTTATATTCAGGAACTCACGTGTGCATCAAGCTGCTCAGAAACGGGACAGAGATTGGGGGTCACTCCTACAAAGATGGCTGCAGTGAAATCTTCGACTTCCAGTGGACGGCTTAGGACTTATACTTGCCTCACTCTTTGCTATTGTAATGATCGGAGGAGGACGCTATGATAAAATTTGGCAATCAACAGGTGAAAAAACATGTAGAAGGGTTTGACTAAAACATGGGGATAGTTAAAATTTCATCACGCAACTGGAATACCCCTTTAAGAGGTGCATGTTTAGTGGTACCAAGTGATAGTACCTTGTAATATGCCGTCTTGGCAAAGATCTGGAACTGGCCTTCAGTGGTGAGCAGGGATCCGTAATTGGAGCCTCTCTAGAGTGAAAACAAAAGTAACACCAACGATCAGTATACAAAGCGTGTCCACATTACAGCAATAGTATGAGCAATATGTGCAAGGGTTAATGGAAAGGAACCGTCAGATGGAAGTGAGAGGATACAGAGAAGCTCAAGGAGATGTGCGAAGCCGAGAAAGTAATCAAGTGTATGTTCTAGGTGACAGTGGGCTGGCCTCGGACATGGAGTGATGTGTGTGGTCTATTACACATTTTAATTAGACCATCCAACACCAGGCGAAAAGAATGGAATACGTCCCCCGAGTCTCTAGATGATGGGCTGCTCGCTGAATATTTTTGGAAACTGCAGCTAGCTGACATGGGGTTGCGATATTATCTGCAGTGTGGACGTACATCATAGATTACGGCATAAAAATAGTATGAGAACATCTGAGTAAAAAGCTGTTTTAGTTTATGACTAGGTTGTGGCCTCAGGTGTGATGGAAAAGTGTAACTTGGACTGGTACGAGAGAGGAATGTGACAATGATGGCCCGTAGATATGGAAATGACAAGATAAAGATCGAGGCAAAGACAAAGAGTTTAGAGATAGCGAATGAGTAAAAAGTGGCTGAAGCAGGAGGAACGTGGAAGAGAGTGAATAACGGAAATAACGGAGGACACGCATGGGTCACTTGTCTTGTTGACATGAAGATGAAGGCTGGAGGCTCAAACCATTACGATAGAAGATTAGATCCAACAAAAGCACCGTCAAATAATCTCACCTATTGCCTCTAGTGGTTCTTGATGGTGTTTTTGCTTAATATCTTCGTTTTGCAATTCCCAATTACATAAAAGTGATTTATTACAACCAGGCCAATCACAAGGTGAAACCACCGGGACGTCTGACCTCTCCCTCAGCTGCTAGATAGAGGTTGATGTTCATGAATGGAGCACTTGGGCTCTAGGATTTGAGGGTTGTCAGCACCTCAGTAGGTAGGTCACCAATTGCTCCCAAAGTTGTTTTTTTCAACAAATAAGATGACTACGTATACAATGTCAAGTTGTGTAGGAGGCGAAAACTTATTATCATTGGAAAATCCAGGCAAAGGCATAAAGGTGGCCATACCCCACCCGTAGGTCGTCTAGACCTCCCCATACACAAGTACGCCAGGTTCACTTGAGAGAGCCTGTGGTGAGAGGGGAATAAGCCCCCACTGAACATTGGTGGCATCTTGTTTTTCTTCAGAACAAAGGTTTAGATTCAGAAATTCAATATACTAGACCAATTTTGTTCCCCAGTATCTGCCAAATTGACAAATTGGACGATTGTAATCTAATACACGTGGCCACCTAACGATGTGACACAAGCAGATGCACAGATTGGAGGACTGCAGCCTCCCTTGGGTGCTACGCTGTTTTATTTGGCGGACATCTCCTATTCAAAGGTAGTTGAGACCAAACTATTGATGTCAAAAATTAAACATACAAACTCTAGAACATAAAGAGTTAAGGGGCAGATTTTGGCCACGGAGATTCCATTGCACAGTGGTTGGTGAATTCTCTTCAATATTCACCGATTTGGGTCTAATCTCAACACCATCCATAATCATCTCATCACTTTCGGGCAATCAACACAAATTTACATCTGGTTTAGTGACTTAAGCAGTAGAAAAGGCAAGCCCAGTCGTTCTGAGTGTCACAATGGTACGGTTTATTTGAGGGCTCAGAGTGTAACACAAGACAGAATGGAGACAGGTAAGACAAACAGGACTCAACCAAGCCTGTCCGAGGAGATCTCTGGATCAGCAGCAGGTCATACGTGTAAGAGAGCCGTCAGCCTAAAACTCCGCATACATGTTGAGCTGGGCATACACATTCAATAGTTGTCCCTAACATCTTCCCTATACACATGCATGCTCAGCTCAGTCTGTGTATTTTATGGGGAGAGCGTAGAAGGCCCCAACAGACATTTCTGGTGACGGCATATCTGCCAGGAGAACAAAATGATTGGGTGAAAATATTCATTTCACCCAATCACTCTCTGGGGAGTTGGGAGCTCCTCATACACCTTAGGGTGTCGGCGAACTCGCCATTCTCGGTGGGTTCAGATGACAATCTCCTAATGTGTATGGAGGCCATGAGACTTTCGTTGGCCAGACCTGCTGTTTTCAGGGAGAAAAAGATCAGGTGCTTGAATTTCAACGCCCAAACCTTCAACGTAAAGAAAGTTTGTCCATCAAAACCTACACAAACCCAGCCCTGTCTATTCGTAGCATGATGAATTTTACTTCACGCCACACCAGATGCCAACCCACCTACAGGCATCTACAACCCCTCAGGATCTTCTTGGACATTGAGTCTATGTATGGTCAAACTATGATATCACACACTACTGATTATTGAGCAGAATGATTTCAATGCTATATATATATGACAGAAGGAGGGTAACACAGTCTTCCCATGACCCCCCCATGAAAAAAGTAAGAATGGTCTGTTCTAGGTGCTGTGCCCCATACTGTCACCAGGTTGGCAGGCAGGCATGCAGGATGCTTCCGGTTCAGTTACCAGTGATAGTGTGAGCTTGCTGCCTGCCCTACGGAGGTTTTTCTCCATGTTGCTTGTCTGAATGTCCTCCCATCGTACTTTCCACAGCTCCGCGGCCAACTCTTTCTCCAAACGCAGCTTCCTAGGGAGAGAAAGGTAGACATTCATGGAAATCACTCCATCATATTTTTTTTTTTTGTAATGAGCCACATACTGGTCACCGAGCTCTGGTATCTGATAACCTTGGGTGGTATCGCTCTCGTCTTCATCAAAGTAAATATGAGGAGCGTGTTTAATGTAATTTATCACCTAAGGCCAAGGCTTAATGACATCAAAGACAAGAGCTTGTGCAACTTTGGTGTGACTGAACGCAGCTGCCCGTTAGTGTATTCTAGTGTATTACGCTTATATCCGTATCTGGTTGACCATTGTTTCCCTGCGTGTAAACTTCCCCTTACACTGAGATATCAAGATGGCTGAGAAGATAGCACTAGAACTCACATAGGTTTGATCTAAAAGCTTGGGCCGTGGACAAGGCCTCTACGTAGCCCCATACACAGCAAGGTGTCTTGACATCTTTCCATCGTAGGCAGCAGGTCTTTGTCACAGTGGAATTGTCTGCAGTTGCTCTTCTGTGGGATTGAACCAGAGGGGCTAGCCTTCACCCTCCATCACATCAGTGATCCTTGGGTGCCTGTAACCCTGTCATTGGTTCCTAGAGAATTTTGGTAGTTACTAGCCCTTACATATTGAGAACACCCACAAGACTGGGACATTTTTGGAGAAGATCCCGTCACCCAGACATCACAACTCGACCCTGAGTGATCAGATCCTTAGACATGCCCATGTTCCTGCTTCCAAAACATCAGCTTTAAAACCTGACCATTCATATGCTATATATCTAATGTGTCCCCCTCGATGGGTGCTGTTGTCACCATTGTTATTCACCTCATTGGGGGCTTCATGTGTTGGATGTTAGGTCTACATATTGGGTGTACTGAGGGAAACTTCCAGTTGTGTCAGATGATGAGCGCTAGCTGCCTATTCACACTGTGTGCAATGCTACTAAGGAGACACAAAACATCTGTATATTTATCCTGTCCACCTGGTGAGTATTACCCAGTGTCTCAGTTTGTTCTAATTATTCCTTCTAAAATCTAAAGCTATGACCGGCAACCACTCTCGGGGATCATTTCTTAATCATTGTAATCCCCCCTCCACCCCTTTCGATTTTGAAAGCTGAAGTCAAGCAGCGGTCCCTTCCAATTACGGCTCTCATGGAAACAAAACACAGGTCTGGAGGCTCCAAATGACACATGCCCTCCCTCCCGTCTACCAGTATCCTGAGAATCTCAGTTTTCAATTAGCAGCTGCAAGGCCGAGGCAGCGGGAACTGGAGGCGAATGAAGTAGAAAGAGGTGAAGTTTGTCTATTAGGAGGCAGTGGAAGAAGAGGAGGAAAGATACCTGTATATGAAGATGGATGAGACTGCAATCACCAGTAGGATGAAGCAGATCACAATCGACGTGACTTCCAGGATGGAGAAACTGGCTAATAAAAAAACATACAGAAACCATTAGGGATGAATCAAGAGAAAACACATGCTTACCCTGGTCGAGAGCTACTGTAGTACTTGTCATCAGTGCACATCACACAGCTCCTCAGCCAAGTCTACAAGAACATACTGTACATCTCAGACAAGATCCACTTATATCCGAAACAGAGAAAAGACAAACTGTGGGCAAAATAAACAACCGAATGCGTGTCCAACTCGGAGAACTTACAACCACCAAGACATGGGCCAATGCCTACACACATGCCCAACAAATGGAACATAGAACTACTGAGGAACATGACAGAGTCCACACATGTGCCAAGGTAAACATGATAAAACCAAACCAGAGAACATAGAAATATGATAGACATGATGAAGTGAACCCGTGTCCAACAAAGAGAACATACAGTGATCATCATGATGGAAACCACGTCCAACAGGGAGAACATACAACTGCTGACCAACATGAAGAACCCGACCTGTGTCCAACAGAGAGAACATACAACTGCTGAACAAGACAAAACCTACAAGTGTCCAACAGGGAGAACATACAACTGCTGAACAACATGACAAAACCTACAAGTGTCCAACAGAGAGAACATACAACTGCTGAACAAGATGATGAACCCAACCTGTGTCCAACAGAGAGAACATACAACTGCTGAACAAGACAAAACCTACAAGTGTCCAACAGGGAGAACATACAACTGCTGACAACATGACAAAACCTACAAGTGTCCAACAGAGAGAACATACAACTGCTGAACAACATGACAAAACCTACAAGTGTCCAACAGAGAGAACATACAACTGCTGACCAACATGATGAACCCGACCTGTGTCCAACAGAGAGAACATACAACTGCTGAACAACATGACAAAGCCTACAAGTGTCCAACAGAGAGAACATACAACTGCTGAACAACATGACAAAACCTACAAGTGTCCAACAGAGAGAACATACAACTGCTGAACAACATGATGAACCCGACCTGTGTCCAACAGAGAGAACATACAACTGCTGAACACATGACAAAGCCTACAAGTGTCCAACAGAGAGAACATACAACTGCTGACCAACATGAAGAACCCGACCTGTGTCCAACAGAGAGAACATACAACTGCTGAACAACATGATGAACCCGACCTGTGTCCAACAGAGAGAACATACAACTGCTGAACAACATGACAAAGCCTACAAGTGTCCAACAGAGAGAACATACAACTGCTGAACAACATGACAAAACCTACAAGTGTCCAACAGAGAGAACATACAACTGCTGAACAAGACAAAACCTACAAGTGTCCAACAAAGAGAGAACATACAACTGCTGAACAAGATGATGAACCATACCTGTGTCCAACAGAGAGAACATACAACTGCTGACCAACATGAAGAACCCGACCTGTGTCCAACAGAGAGAACATACAACTTCTGAACAACATGACAAAACCTACAAGTGTCCAACAGAGAGAACATACAACTGCTGACCAACATGAAGAACCCGACCTGTGTCCAACAGAGAGAACATACAACTGCTGACCAACATGAAGAACCCGACCTGTGTCCAACAGGGAGAACATACAACTGCTGAACAAGATGATGAACCCGACCTGTGTCCAACAGAGAGAACATACAACTGCTGAACAAGACAAAACCTACAAGTGTCCAACAGGGAGAACATACAACTGCTGAACAACATGACAAAACCTACAAGTGTCCAACAGAGAGAACATACAACTGCTGAACAACATGACAAAACCTACAAGTGTCCAACAGAGAGAACATACAACTGCTGACCAACATGATGAACCCGACCTGTGTCCAACAGAGAGAACATACAACTGCTGAACAACATGACAAAGCCTACAAGTGTCCAACAGAGAGAACATACAACTGCTGAACAACATGAACAAAACCTACAAGTGTCCAACAGAGAGAACATACAACTGCTGAACAACATGATGAACCCGACCTGTGTCCAACAGAGAGAACATACAACTGCTGAACAACATGACAAAGCCTACAAGTGTCCAACAGAGAGAACATACAACTGCTGAACAACATGACAAAACCTACAAGTGTCCAACAGAGAGAACATACAACTGCTGAACAAGACAAAACCTACAAGTGTCCAACAAAGAGAGAACATACAACTGCTGAACAAGATGATGAACCATACCTGTGTCCAACAGAGAGAACATACAACTGCTGACCAACATGAAGAACCCGACCTGTGTCCAACAGAGAGAACATACAACTTCTGAACAACATGACAAAACCTACAAGTGTCCAACAGAGAGAACATACAACTGCTGACCAACATGAAGAACCCGACCTGTGTCCAACAGAGAGAACATACAACTGCTGACCAACATGAAGAACCCGACCTGTGTCCAACAGGGAGAACATACAACTGCTGAACAAGATGATGAACCATACCTGTGTCCAACAGAGAGAACATACAACTGCTGACCAACATGACAAAACCTACAAGTGTCCAACAGAGAGAACATACAACTGCTGAACAACATGACGAACCCGACCTGTGTCCAACAGAGAGAACATACAACTGCTGAACAACATGACAAAACCTACAAGTGTCCAACAGAGAGAACATACAACTGCTGACCAACATGAAGAACCCGACCTGTGTCCAACAGAGAGAACATACAACTGCTGAACAACATGACAAAACCTACAAGTGTCCAACAGAGAGAACATACAACTGCTGACCAACATGAAGAACCCGACCTGTGTCCAACAGAGAGAACATACAACTGCTGAACAACATGATGAACCCGACCTGTGTCCAACAGAGAGAACATACAACTGCTGAACAACATGACAAAGCCTACAAGTGTCCAACAGAGAGAACATACAACTGCTGACCAACATGACAAAAACCTACAAGTGTCCAACAGAGAGAACATACAACTGCTGAACAACATGACAAAACCTACAAGTGTCCAACAGAGAGAACATACAACTGCTGAACAACATGACAAAACCTACAAGTGTCCAACAGAGAGAACATACAACTGCTGAACAACATGACAAAACCTACAAGTGTCCAACAGAGAGAACATACAACTGCTGAACAACATGAAAGAACCCGACAACTGTGTCCAACAGAGAAACATACAACTGCTGAACAACATGACAAAGCCACGACAGTGTCCAACAGAGAGAACATACAACTGCTGAACAACATGATGACAAAACCTACAAGTGTCCAACAGAGAGAACATACAACTGCTGAACAACATGACAAAGCCTACAAGTGTTCAACAGAGAGAACATACAACTGCTGAACAAGACAAAACCTACAAGTGTCCAACAGAGAGAACATACAACTGCTGAACAACATGAAGAACCCGACCTGTGTCCAACAGGGAGAACATACAACTGCTGAACAACATGACAAAGCCTACAAGTGTTCAACAGAGAGAACATACAACTGCTGAACCAAATGATGAAACTTACATGTGTTTTGACCTAAAAGAACATACAACTTCTGAACATATTTTATCTACATGTGTCCAACAGAAAGAACATACAACAGCTGAACAGTATGATCTCTACATGGGTCCAGAATAGGGAACATACCAATGCTCAGCAATATGACACGCACACCACCTAACAATACAATGAAGTGAACACATGTCCAACACGGTGAAGCCTACATACAGTGTGTCCAACCCAGAGAACATGTAACTGTAATACTACAAAGACTATACTCTACACCTAGAACATGCAATTAATGAGGGACATTATAAAATCTTAGCATGCACAAGATGGATAACGTACAGCTCCTCAGTTCCACATACAAGACAGGAAATGAGGCCGAATGTACAATCTGACACCCTTGTGCTACTCACTTTTCTTGCACGCCGGATTGTTGTTGTCAAACCCACAGGGTGGGAAATCAAGTGGTGGAACGCCATTCCCTGGCCAGTGGATCTTCCGTCCTGGCACCTTGAGCATCCTCCTGAGGGTCCCATTGTAAATGGCTACAATCTGAGAGGAAACAGATCAATCTCTTATACATGTGAAGAAATTATGGGCTCCTCATCTTTGTGTTAGTCTCATACCTGGAAGTCTCCAGTGGTTGGTGACATGTCCCACAGGGAGTAGTCCGTTTCCCGGTCACCATTGTCATCTATCCTCATGAATCCGGACACCCCTGTAACATGGCAGAGCGTTAATAAAGTGATAATGAGATGTCCAATGCATAGCAGTAGAACTAACCAGCCGTGTTCTTAATTCTCTCACTAGGGTCCAAGGTCCACCATATTTAGAGCCAATGAGGCCAATCAACCCAGTGCACTGAACAAATGGTTTACAGCAATGATACTAAGCATAGCATATAGAGAATGTAGTTATTACTATATGACTGAAGAGGGAGATGGGGGGACACTAATATTTGTGACACCGGGGGATGATGGGCACTAATGACCATGAAACACAGAGCACTGAAGAGATGAGGGGACACTAATGACTAACACACAGGCGATGAGGGGACAGTAATGACTGTGACACAGGAGATGAGGGGACACTAATGAGTGTGACACATGAGGGGACACTAATGACTAACACACAGGCGATGAGGGACAGTAATGACTGTGACACAGGAGATGAGGGGACACTAATGAGTGTGACACATGAGGGGACACTAATGACTAACACACAGGCGATGAGGGACAGTAATGACTGTGACACAGGAGATGAGGGGACACTAATGAGTGTGACACATGAGGGGACACTAATGACTGAGGCACATGAGGAGATGAAGGAACCCTCATTTCTGTGACACACAGGGGACTGTTGAGGCTTAGCCTGTTTATTTTTTATCTAGAACTTCAGATTTAGGGTTAACCAGACCAGTTCTGTGCGTCGCACCACGAGGCAGCCGGTTTGGCAGGCAGGCATCTTGCATGTTTGAAGTAGCTGGTAATGAAGGGATAATTATCTAGAATAGGACAATTATGTCGTGAACCAGAGTATTGAAGATGAGCGTCGATGTAATTCAGAAATCCCAGATGCAGAAGATTATAAAGGCATTCAGTCCAACCAGCAGTGACACCAGCCTCCACCAGTCTCACCGGCGCTAACATCACCTAACCATCTAACCAGAGCATAGCGGTGGAACCATAAAGTGGTCATTCTAGCGCTATACTGACAGGAGATGTATCACTGCACATAGGCAGGTGGGAAACCCTGAGGGATCTGTAATGTCAGGTGTAGAACATGTCCTCCATCTCCTCTAGAAACAGATATAACTGGAATGCCGAGCAGAACTTGTAATAACCCGATAATTTGCTGAACCACAAAGGGATCCAATAAAAGAAGTGAGAGGCAGGTTAGCAACCATGACAGACCTAGGAGATCTTCCAATGTAATGTAGAATAGTCCAGGTGGAGGCCCCTCATAGATCTGAACTCTGTACAATGAAGAAGTGGCACAGGACGTAATCACGTTGAAGATGGTGACCAGACGGACCAGATGTTTTATCTTAACTTACTCATCTTATGAACTTATTGGGAAAGTCAATTATTGTGGTAAAAGATGAACAGAGAAGAGGAAGACGACAACCAAATTTAGGCCCCATACACATTTGATATAAACTGAACCCAGGCCTAGCCAACCATCTGTTTAATTTGGAGGTGTCCCAACTCTCCCCTGATAGCGGAGGAGATAAGGCTGTTCTAGAGGAGCCTGGAGAGAAGACGGTTATCTGGCCGCAGCTTACTCCCCTGAGAAGACATGTTCAGGAGGAATAGCAGTCAGTCAAGGAGGGTCCAGCTATCTAAGGTGTATGTCCAGCTTACATGAGGACATTCACTATTCTTACAGCTACATACTTGCAGACCTTTGGAGCATCTGGAGATCCTACAGAGATTTATAAATGATATTTCATGATTTCGGTAGGAAATGGAGAGGTGGAAATTGTACCAATAGATATCATTGAGCAGAAGAAAACAACAAGACTGTAGCAGTTAAAAAGGTGTGGACAAGAGAAAAATATAAAGGTACGAGACATGAGGGCGAACAAGAAGAGGAAAGAGGTTGATAAAGAAGAAGAACAAGAAGAGGAAAGAGGTTGATGAAGAAGAACAAGAAAAGGAAAGAGGATGATTAGGAAGAACAAGAAAAGGAAAGAAGTTGATAAAAAGAATGAGAAGAGGTCAATAAGGAAGAGAAACGAGAAGAGAAAAGAAAGAAAGAAGAACACGAAGATGGGGAAAGAGTTTGATAAGGAAGAAGAGGAACAAGGTTGATAAATAAGAACAAGAAGAGGAAAGAGGTTGATGAGGAAGAACAATAAAAGGAAAGAAGTCGATAAAAAAGAATGAGAAGAGGTGAATAAGGAAGAGGAACAAGAAGAGAAAAAAGGATTAGAAAGAAGAACACGAAGACGAGGAAAGAGTTTGATAAGGAAGAAGAGGAATGAGGTTGATAAATAAGAACATGAAGAGGAAAGAAGTTGCTAAAGAAGAACACGAAGACAAGAACAGAGTTCAATAAGGAAGATGAACAAGAAAGAGGAAGAGGAAAGAGGGCAGCAAGGAAGAAGAGCAAGAAAAGGCTAATAAGGAAGAAGAACAAGAAGAGGAAAGAGGTCGATGAGGAAGAAAAACGAGAAGAGAAGAGACAAGGCACAGAGAAACCAGCTGGCAGATGGTTCCAATGTCATTCAAACTTTTAACGTTGATGTTCGTTGATCGTTCTTCGTTCTTGTGACTCTCCATCAGGCCATTAGACTTGTAATCCATTAAACACTACTTAAGTTTTCTAATAAGTTATCAGAAGATGTCATGTAAAGGACACGGCAAGGAGCTTCCATGATGGAGTTATCAGTAGGACATAATAGTGACCAGTTGTGGACAGGCTATGTCAATCATATGCAACCAGCTGGACTTGGGTCTACTTTTGTGAGAATAAAGGATTGACCTTGTTGACATCCACTGAAAGGGGAATTTTTCTAGGTGGGTAGCAGCTGGTCACAGTGAAGAGGAGTTATCCAAAGTGGACTGATTTGTGAAGCTGTCCATCCAGTCATATAAGATCGTCTGCTTCCTATGAGTACAGCTTTCAACAGTTGGGGTTGTCAGATAGTACATCTCTACCAACCAGTTGGGGTTTTTCTTGTAGGAAACATCTAGTAAATGAGATATGAGGATGAGACAATGATAGCTAGTTGGTCCTGAGGTGAATATATTAGAAGAGGGTCCATAATAATAGAAACAACAGGACAGCTGAATCTATAGAGAAAGAAGATTCCAAACCTTGGTGATGCAGAGATGTAGCGGAAGGAAAAGTCAGGAGTTCATGTTTTGGAGGAACATTCGCTGAACCCCATGTAGGCAGATCAGATACAGTAATGAGGAGGTGTCAAGTTCTCGAAGCCCACGTTACCTGACTTAACACTGGGATAGTGGAGAGGGTGTGAAGGCCGAGCCACAGCTGCTTCCTGTACGTTCAGGAACCCTCGGCTGCGTCATACTGTATAATGGGGGTGCCTATATTTACAGAGATCCTAACCCTTATCTGCAGATCTTAAACTCAGTCTATTGTTACTTTGAATAATGTGTGTATGTACAAGCAGTGCACCTTGTATGATCTCAGCAGTGCCGGACGCGCAGCAGCTTGCATGTTATCTCATCTCATCGGGGTAATGTATATTACAAATGGACATCATAGTCTTCATCACGAAAGTTTGACATATCTAATGCTTTACCTTGAGACCTCCCAGTTGTTGGCCTCGGCAAGTTGTGTTGAACACAATAGAGGAGAGTCACTGATAGAGTGGTATGTCTCATGTGAACACAATGGGTCGGTGCTGCCAGTGTCTTCATGTCCTTAGACCATGGGGTAACAGTAAACAGAACAGATGAAAGGATGCAGACAGTAGGGAGGGCCTACATCACTTGGACACCTCCTGGCGCAACACGACCATAAGGATGAGACAATTTGAATCGCTTTATTGGTATCCTCGGTGAAGCTTCACATGCCCCGTGAGGAGGATTTATTTTTCCTCTCACTCATAACCCAAAGACTTGAGTGTCAATACTCCGAAACACGTTGTCACTGAGGTTACCAATAAAGTGATTCATATTATCTCAACGTTCTGGTTGTGTTTGCGCCAGGAGGTGTCCAAGAGGAGCAGGACCTCCCTATTGTCTGCATCTATTCATCCGAGTAGTTGGCCTCAGTATCTCGACCCCTCATGGTCCAATTCTCATCCTACCTTCTCAACAAGGAGTAGACAATGATCCAACCTGAAAATGGGTTTTCTAATACTGGCACCACAGGGTAGGGACACCTCGGGGACATAGACTCACCATAGTAGGTTCTGTTCCACATATGATCGGTGATGGCAGTGGCATTCTTCATACTGTATCCCTTTGCCCTGGTGTCATTAACAGCCTGGGCGTAGAGCATGACTGAATCGTAGAATGCGGCTGCTACCGTGTTCATCTGTAAACAACACACGACACGGCATGAACATGTATCCCGGAATGCACACTTCCTTGCACGCTCAGACTTCCAAGTAACTCCAAACCACCTGCAAACGTCCAGAGTCACACGCACCCCCTCATCACTGCACGCTCATTATAGTCTAAGCACTCGGCACTGACGTTGGACCGTGTCCTAGATCTAATCTCTTTGTCTTTTGCCCACGGGCCGGTAATGAAACATTTCCTGCTGACGTACACAATTAATCGCCCATCAGACCCAAGTGGTAAATTACTAAGAGCTAATTTCCAAGCAGGAGAATGAAGGCGACACCCGCAGGCAGCCTGGATAATAGAAGCACAGGTTCTGGAGCAGTCAGGAACTCGTGATCACAGAAGAACACGTCTCTGCCCCCCCAGGTCTCACTCACCAGAGTGTCCTCCATGGTGTAGTTGAATCTGTGAGCGTAGTTCCTCAGGTCGTGCAGGAATTCCTCATACTCAGGGTTGTCGGGCTCTTTGATTGTGATAATTATCACTGACTGACCGGGAGACACAATATATCAGTCACCATTATACGATATAATCATATACAACTCAGCTAATGTCGGGCCTAGCGACCAAGAATTTCCATCAATGGAATATTCCCTCATGGGCCAGTAACTCCATTGAACCTGCTTCCTCGCTTTCTCCGGGTGCCCTTTATATATGCGGTGGCGTGTCAATATATACCTTGTGTTAAACCCTTCCCGGCCCTTTAATTATGGAGACCGGTCTGAGTGTTTACCCCGCTCTAGACTTTTTAATAAGATTGTTTAAAAGGACTGTCTCTGCTCAGCCGTGCAAAGGCAGCAGCCGCGGCTTAACCCCTTTCATGCGGACTGACAGGCAGATCTGTAGTTGACAGCTCCACTGTCCCTCGCTGACAGCGCATGGGGTGACAGGACACAGCAGGAGGATCTGCCATTTCTCTGCAGGAGGGACACAAATGTGTTAGGGATGGGGAGGTAGTCTGATTGTTTTATACAATGTCCCCAGCCATATAGTTCTCGACTAAAGACAAACTGTAAAAATAAGCGTTGATATCCAAAGTTAATCTGTTTTCCCTTAGTCCTAACAGCAGCAGTAAAATAGGGTATTTCTGTCCCAGTGAAATGGTAGGACAGATGGAATTTTTAATGAATCACTAATTAGGTAGAGACCCCTCAGCCTATATAAGGACATCTATCACCTCCCACCTTGGGTTTGTTATAAAGAAGTAACCTCCTTAAGGTGGGAAGCTTGTACTGCTATTAGGATTAAGGGAAAACAGATTAACGTTACAAATCAGTGCTTCCCTTGTGTTCTGGGGATTTAGCAAGAAGTATCCCCATAGGGACCGCCTGAGACCTTAAGATGTAAGGGAAATAATAAATATGGAGGTAAGTTTATCCCTCATGTAAATGAACCCAAGAGGATTCCGGATATTGTAAGAGGGGGGAAATATCTTTACCTGAAATGCCTCCTTGGCTTTAGTATCATCTGCGTCTCCTCTGTACCATGGCCGCCTGAAGTCTGGGTATCTGGAGCCTTGGAGGCTGGCACCAAATATATCAACATAGAAAAAAGCGTAGTCTCCGGAGCACAAACCTTGTTGATAGACTTGTAGCATGAACCGTCGGAAAATGTTCGGAGAGCAGCAAATATAAACAACTGACAAAAAAAAGAAAAATATCAACTAATACCGCCAAATCTGCAACACGGTATACCCAATCTATTCCAATAACATATTAATGATTAGAGACATTCAGCTTCACAGTTCTGCTGATAGGAGGCAGTATTATAGTAGTTATATTCTTGTACATAGGGGCAGTATTATAGAAGTTATATTCTTGTACATAGGAGGCAGTATTATAGTAGTTATATTCTTGTATATAGGAGCAGTATTATAGTAGTTATATTCTTGTATATAGGAGCAGTATTATAGTAGTTATATTCTTGTACATAGGAGCAGTATTATAGTAGTTATATTCTTGTACATAGGAGCAGTATTATAGTAGTTATATTCTTGTACATAGGAGCAGTATTATAGTAGTTATATTCTTGTATATAGGAGCAGTATTAGTAGTAGTTATATTCTTGTACATAGGAGGCAGTATTATAGTAGTTATATTCTTTGTACATATGAGGCAGTATTATAGTAGTTATATTCTTGTATATAGGAGCAGTATTATAGTAGTTATATTCTGTACATAGGAGCAGTATTATAGTAGTTTATTCTTGTACATAGGAGCAGTATTATAGTAGTTATATTCTTGTACATAGGAGCAGTATTATAGTAGTTATATTCTTGTACATAGGAGGCATATTATAGTAGTTATATTCTTGTACATAGGATAAATTATAGCAGTTATATTATAGTAGTTTATATCTTGTACATAGGAGCAGTATTATAGTAGTTATATTCTTGTATATAGGAGCAGTATTATAGTAGTTATATTCTTGTACATAGGAGCAGTATTATAGTAGTTATATTCTTGTACATAGGAGCAGTATTATAGTAGTTATATTCTTGTACATAGGAGCAGTAGTATTATAGTAGTTATATTCTTGTACATAGGAGCAGTATTATAGTAGTTATATTCTTGTACATAGGAGCAGGAGCAGTATTATAGTAGTTATATTCTTGTACATAGGAGCAGTATTATAGTAGTTATATTCTTGTACATAGGAGCAGTATTATAGTAGTTATATATTCTTGTACATAGGAGGCAGTATTATAGTAGTTATATTCTGTAATAGGAGCAGTATTATAGTAGTTATATTCTTGTACATAGGAGGCAGTATTATAGTAGTTATATTCTTGTACATAGGGAGCAGTATATAGTAGTTATATTCTTGTATATAGGAGCAGTATTATAGTAGTTATATTCTTGTACATAGGAGCAGTATTATAGTAGTTATATTCTTGTACATAGGAGCAGTATTATAGTAGTTATATTCTTGTACATAGGAGCACTATTATAGTAGTTATATTGTTGTACATAGGAGGCAGTATTATAGTAGTTATATTCTTGTACATAGGAGCAGTATTATAGTAGTTATATTCTTGTACATAGGAGCAGTATTATAGTAGTTATATTCTTGTACATAGGAGCAGTATTATAGTAGTTATAGTCTTGTACATAGGAGCAGTATTATAGTAGTTATATCTTGTACATAGGAGCAGTATTATAGTAGTTATATTCTTGTACATAGGAGCAGTATTATAGTAGTTATATTCTTGTACATAGGAGGCAGTATTATAGTTAGTTATATTCTTGTACATAGGAGCAGTATTATAGTAGTTATATTCTTGTACATAGGAGGCAGTATTATAATAGTTATATTCTTGTACATAGGAGCAAGTATTATAGTAGTTATATTCTTGTACATAGGAGCAGTATTATAGTAGTTATATTCTTGTACATAGGAGCAGTATTATAGCAGTTATATTCTTGTACATAGGAGCAGTATTATAGTAGTTATATTTCTTGTACATAGGAGGCAGTATTATAGTAGTTATATTCTTGTACATAGGAGCAGTATTATAGTAGTTAATTCTTTGTACATAGGAGCAGTATTATAGTAGTTATATTCTTGTAACATAGGAGCAGTATTATAGTAGTTATATTTCTTGTACATAGGAGCAGTATTATAGTAGTTATATTCTTGTACATAGGAGCAGTATTATAGTAGTTATATTCTTGTAATAGGAGGCAGTATTAGTAGTTTATTCTTGTATATAGGAGGCAGTATTATAGTAGTTATATTCTTGTACATAGGAGCAGTATTATAGTAGTTATATTCTTGTAACATAGGAGGCAGTATTATAGTAGTTATATTCTTGTACATAGGGGCAGTATTATAGAAGTTATATTCTTGTACATAGGAGGCAGTATTATAGTAGTTATATTCTTGTATATAGGAGCAGTATTATAGTAGTTATATTCTTGTACATAGGAGCAGTATTATAGTAGTTATATTCTTGTACATAGGAGCAGTATTATAGTAGTTATATTCTTGTACATAGGAGCAGTATTATAGTAGTTATATTCTTGTACATAGGAGGCAGTATTATAGTAGTTATATTCTTGTATATAGGAGCAGTATTATAGTAGTTTATATTCTTGTACATAGGAGCAGTATTATAGTAGTTATATTCTTGTACATAGGAGGCAGTATATAGTAGTTATATTCTTGTACATAGGAGCAGTATTATAGTAGTTATATTCTTGTACATAGGAGCAGTATTATAGTAGTTATATTCTTGTACATAGGAGCAGTATTATAGTAGTTATATCTTGTACATAGGAGCAGTATTATAGTAGTTATATTCTTGTATATAGGAGCAGTATTATAGTTAAGTTATATTCTTGTACATAGGAGCAGTATTATAGTAGTTATATTCTTGTACATAGGAGCAGTATTATAGTAGTTATATTCTTGTACATAGGAGCAGTATTATAGTAGTTATATTCTTGTACATAGGAGCAGTATTATAGTAGTTATATTCTTGTACATAGGAAGCAGTATTATAGTAGTTATATACTTGTACATAGGAGCAGTATTATAGTAGTTATATTCTTGTATATAGGAGCAGTATTATAGTAGTTATATTCTTGTCATAGGAGCAGTATTTAGTAGTTATATTCTTGTACATAGGAGGCAGTATTTATAGTAGTTATATTCTTGTACATTAGGGAGCAGTATTATAGTAGTTATATTCTTGTACTATAGGAAGCAGTATTATAGTAGTTATATTCTTGTACATAGGAGGCAGTATTATAGTAGTTTATATTCTTGTACATAGGAGCAGTATTATAGTAGTTATATTGTTGTACATAGGAGCAGTATTATAGTAGTTATATTGTTGTACATAGGAGGCAGTATTATAGTAGTTATATTCTTGTACATAGGAGCAGTATTATAGTAGTTATATTCTTGTACATAGGAGCAGTATTATAGTAGTTATATTCTTGTACATAGGAGCAGTATTATAGTAGTTATAGTCTTGTACATAGGAGCAGTATTATAGTAGTTATATTCTTGTACATAGGAGCAGTATTATAGTAGTTATATTCTTGTACATAGGAGCAGTATTATAGTAGTTTTATTCTTGTACATAGGAGGCAGTATTATAGTAGTTATATTCTTGTACATAGGAGCAGTATTATAGTAGTTATATTCTTGTACATAGGAGGCAGTATTATAATAGTTATATTCTTGTACATAGGAGCAGTATTATAGTAGTTATATTCTTGTACATAGGAGCAGTATTATAATAGTTATATTCTTGTACATAGGAGCAGTATTATAGTAGTTATATTCTTGTACATAGGAGCAGTAGTATAGTAGTTATATTCTTGTACATAGGAGCAGTATTATAGTAGTTATATTCTTGTACATAGGAGCAGTAGTTATAGTAGTTTATATTCTTGTACATAGGAGCAGTATTATAGTAGTTATATTCTTGTACATAGGAGCAGTATTATAGTAGTTATATTCTTGTACATAGGAGCAGTATTATAGTAGTTATATTCTTGTATATAGGAGCAGTATTATAGTAGTTATATTCTTGTACATAGGAGCAGTATTATAGTAGTTATATTCTTGTACATAGGAGCAGTATTATAGTAGTTATATTCTTGTACATAGGAGCAGTAGTATAGTAGTTATATTCTTGTACATAGGAGCAGTATTATAGTAGTTATATTCTTGTACATAGGAGGCAGTATTATAGTAGTTATATTCTTGTACATAGGAGCAGTATTATAGTAGTTATATTCTTGTACATAGGAGCAGTATTATAGTAGTTATATTCTTGTACATAGGAGCAGTATTATAGTAGTTATATTCTTGTACATAGGAGCAGTATTATAGTAGTTATATTCTTGTACATAGGAGCAGTATTATTAGTAGTTATATTCTTGTACATAGGAGCAGTATTATAGTAGTTATATTCTTGTACATAGGAGCAGTATTATAGTAGTTTATATTCTTGTACATAGGAGCATATTATAGTAGTTATATTCTTGTACATTAGGAGCAGTAGTATAGTAGTTATATTCTTGTACATAGGAGCAGTATTATAGTAAGTTATATTTCCTTGTACATAGGAGCAGTATTATAGTAGTTATATTCTTGTACATAGGAGCAGTATTATAGTAGTTATATTTCTTGTACATAGGAGCAGTATTATAGTAGTTATATTCTTGTACATAGGAGGCAGTATTTATAGTAGTTATATTCTTGTACATAGGAGCAGTATTATTAGTAGTTATATTCTTGTACATAGGAGCAGTATTATAGTAGTTTAGTACATAGGAGCAGTATTATAGTAGTTATATTCTTGTACATAGGAGCAGTAATTATAGTAGTTATATTCTTGTACATAGGAGCAGTATTATAGTAGTTATATTCTTGTACATAGGAGCAGTATTATAGTAGTTATATTCTTGTACATAGGAGCAGTATTATAGTAGTTATATTCTTGTACATAGGAGCAGTATTATAGTTTATATTCTTGTACATAGGAGCAGTATATAGTAGTTATATTCTGTACATAGTATTATAGTAGTTTAGGAGCAGTATTTGTAACAGTAGTATATATTCTTGTACATAGAGGCAGTATTATAGTAGTTATATTCTTGTACATAGGAGCAGTATTATAGTAGTTATATTCTTGTACATAGTATTATCATAGTACATAGGAGCAGTATTATAGTAGTTATATTCTTGTACATAGGAGGCAGTATTATAGTAGTTATACGCTTGTACATAGGAGCAGTATTATAAGAAGTTGTAGGCTTGTAAATGATGGATTCCCACAACTTGGCACAGCCATAGTGACATTGTTACGCACTTTACATTTTGGCTGTGTCTATATTGCTTTAAATAATTGAATGCAGCTCACTTGGGTGATTTTCCAGGAAGAGATTTTTCTTGTTCTCGTACAACCTCAAGTGAGATATTTTCAACACAAACCAAAAGGCAATAACACAGATGATGCTACCTTCCAAATACATGACATAAAAAACTTTGGTAATCAGAGATCCAAACAATTCTTCCAAATTTGGAGCTGTTATTACCAAACAAATCTCTGCCAACCCAAAAGCCCCACACAACCTTTTCCGCCAAGGACATGCAATTCTGCCAACCAATGAGAACATAAATTCCTCTAATGGACAAATGTTTATGACACCACTACTGGACATGAACCCAAGCAATCAAGCCAAACAACAACGTAGCACAACACGAGCATTGCTTGTTGAGAGTCCATCCCTGTGTACCAAGTGCTTAGACCTTAGACAACTCTCTAAACATGGACTCAAGAAAGCACCGAGCCGAACCCAAGTAATAAGGCCAAACAATGACGTAGCACAACATGAACACTACAATGTCCCATCTATGTACTCTAAGACCTAATTGTGGACAATCTGGCCATAGACAATTGGCGACAAATTGGGAAGAGCCAGACAAGGGTCCTACCCAACCGTGAAATCACTGACAACCCTGCCACATAGCAGTCCATCTACAGGATGAACCCAACACAACTACTTCAGAGATTAATAACAATAGTTCTCTCCCATACTACCTCGCTGCTATTGTCCGCTGCTTTCGGGACTATTATGCTCAGTTGTACAATCTGAACCCCGTTAACGCACGTTCCCCTCCCCCCGCCTCGCATACGAGACTACCTGACTTCCTGTCAATTGCCTAAGCTCTCTCCAGAAGCTCCAGCCTCCTAAAATAAACCCATATCTGCAGAAGAGCTCGCAGACTTTATCAAGACCCTCCCCTCAGGTAAATTTCCGGGCCCAGATGGGTTTACAGACCTGTATTGTAAGACATTTGGACCGAAGCTCTCTCCACATCTTCTTGCCCTCTATAACTCATTTCTTCTTGGTTCCCCAATCCCGTCAACCATGTTATCCTCCCACATCGTGGTCATCCCCAAATCAGGCAAGGATCTCCAGGATCCTAATGAACCAGAGACAAGTCAAAGACAACCCAGCTAGGCAAAGACAATCCTTCTACAGTACACATGGATCCTTAGGCCAGGAAGGCCACCAGAGATCCAGCTCTGTCTCTTCTACCTTGGATCTACAAGAAAGCTATTCCAGAATCAGTATTCTAAAACTAAAGGAAACCATAATACAGCATAGTAAACCAGGTCACGAAAAGCTTCATGTCAGAATCCAACTACTCATTTCAACAATCCCACTAAGGAGGGTCCCAAAAAAAAAACGTCAAAAACCAGGACAGATCAAAGATCCGGATCCTGCGTAGAGCAGAAGACTTCCCGTTCTATTACAGAGCACATAACAAGATGTAGAAAAGAAGAGAGATAATTAGAAGGGGGGATTCGGGATTATCCACGAGAAAAAGAAATCTGAAAGAGCTACATGGATGGTAGACACCTCGTCACTGGCTGGACCCCATGCAGCACAGCGGTGTCGCTCCTTTCCAATCTCCGCACAGTTGATGTGTGCTTAAAATGCTAATCGCAGCCGGTAATGTTTATTTCATGCATTATGGAGATGTGAACGTCCCACGCCTCATTATTTACACTTATCCAGTGAAAACGAGCACCGAGAGCCTTGGAGGAGGAGGCTGGGATCTCTATCAGGTGGGACATCAAGGAGCAGAGTCCACAGCTATAATATAGGGTTTTATCGTTGGGAAATTTACTGGTGGAAATGATGTGGAAACAAGAACTGGTTCTTAGTTTTATGGGAAGTATGGCTGTACACAGATGCTGCCGACCTCGTAGCCGCTTTATACCAGAAGCCGTTTATGTGGCTCCTAGTTTTACACGTCACTGAACAGTGGTGGAGACATAAGGCACGAGAAAGAGAATCCCCATGTTAATGAGGAAATCACAGACACCGAAACCTTCAGACAGATAGACGGGTCTACACAAAACATCGTATCATCCTGAGGGACACTTGTCCAGTCAGAAGATGGAACGGTTTCTCCTAAATGGCCCAGAAAGGGCTAGATGAGGGGCTGGCACTGCAGGGAACCGTGCCATGTGAGCCCTCAGGACCCACAGAAAGGAGAAGCACGTGTGCCAGGCGATACCTCAGTCATGGCAGCAAGCCTGACCTAAACGTATCTGCTGATACTTCCATCTATCCATGGCCTGCCGAGTCAGGAAAGGAGAAGTGCTCTGCTTCATTCTACAAAAAGTGCACATTCTTTTTACAGTGAATGCAGCCTATCCATCACTAGACATAAGCGGTGACATCACTGAGAATGCAGCCTATCCGTCACTAGTGATCAGTGGTGACATCACTGAGAATGCAGCCTATCCATCACTAGAGATCAGTGGTGACATCACTGAGAATGTAGCCTATCCATCACTAGAGATCAGTGGTGACATCACTGAGAATGCAGCCTATCCATCACTAGAGATCAGCGGTGACATCACTGAGAATGCAGCCTATCCATCACTAGAGATCAGTGGTGACATCACTGAGAATGCAGCCTATCCATCACTAGAGATCAGCGGTGACATCACTGAGAATGCAGCCTATCCATCACTAGAGATCAGTGGTGACATCACTGAGAATGCAGCCTATCCATCACTAGAGATCAGCGGTGACATCACTGAGAATGCAGCTATCCATCACTAGAGATCAGCGGTGACATCACTGAGAATGTAGCTATCCATCACTTAGAGATCAGCGGTGACATCACTGAGAATGCCGCCTATCCATCACTAGACATAAGCGGTGACATCACTGAGAATGCAGCCTATCCATCACTAGAGATCAAGCGGTGACATCACTGAGAATGCAGGCCTATCCATCACTAGAGATCAGCGTGACATCACTGAGAATGCACCTATCCATTCACTAGAGATCAGCGGTGACATCACTGAGAATGCAGCCTATCCATCACTAGAGATCAGCGGTGACATCACTGAGAATGCCGCCTAATCCATTCACTAGAGATCAGCGGTGACATCACTGAGAATGCAGCCTATCCATCACTAGAGATCAGCGGTGACATCACTGAGAATGCAGCCTATCCATCACTAGAGATCAGCGGTGACATCACTGAGAATGCAGCCTATCCATCACTAGAGATCAGCGGTGACATCACTGAGAATGTAGCCTATCCATCACTAGAGATCAGCGGTGACATCACTGAAGAATGCAGCCTATCCATCACTAGAGATCAGCGGTGACATCACTGAGAATGCAGCCTATCCATCACTAGAGATCAGCGGTGACATCACTGAGAATACAGCCTATCCATCACTAGACATAAGCGGTGACATCACTGAGAATGCAGCCTATCCATCACTAGAGATCAGTGGTGACATCACATGAGAATCAGCCTATCCATCACTAGAATAGCGTGACATCACTGAGATGCCTATCCATCACTAGAGATCAGGGTGACATCACTGAGAATGCAGCCTATCCATTCATAGAGAATCAGCGGTGACATCACTGAGAATGCAGCCTATCCATCACTAGAGATCAGCGGTGACATCACTGAGAATGCAGCCTATCCATCACTAGAGATCAGCGGTGACATCACTGAGAATGCAGCCTATCCATCACTAGAGATCAGCGGTGACATCACTGAGAATGCAGCCTATCCATACTAGAGATCAGCGGTGACATCATGAGAATGCAGCTATCCATCACTAGAGAATCAGCGGTGACATCACTGAGAATGCAGCCTAATCCATCACTAGAGATCAGCGGTGACATCACTGAGAATGCAGCCTATCCATCACTAGAGATCAAGCAGTGACATCACTGAGATGCAGCCTATCCATCACTAAGAGATCAGCGGTGACATCACTGAGAATGCGCCTATCCATCACTAGAGATCAGCAGTGACATCACTGAGAATGCAGCCTATCCATCACTAGAGATCAGCGGTGACATCACTGAGAATGCAGCCTATCCATCACTAGACATAAGCGGTGACATCACTGAGAATGCAGCCTATCCGTCACTGATGATCAGTGTGACATCACTGAGAATGCAGCCTATCCATCACTAGAGATCAGTGGTGACATCAACTGAGAAATGCAGCCTATCCATCACTAGAGATCAGCGGTGACAGCACTGAGAATGCAGCCTTCCATCACTAGAGATCAGTGGTGACATGCCACTGAGAATACAGCCTATCCATCACTAAGACATAAGCGGTGACATCACTGAGAATGCGCCTATCCATCACTAGAGATCAGCGGTGACATCACTGAGAAATGTAAGCCTATCCATCACTAGACATAAGCGGTGACATCAACTGAGAATGCAGCCTAATCCATTCACTAGAGATCAGCGGTGACATCACTGAGAATGCAGCCTATCCATCACTAGAGATCAGCAGTGACATCACTGAGAATGCAGGCCTATCCATTACTAGAGATCAGCGGTGACATCACTGAGAATGCAGCCTATCCATTACTAGAGATCAGCGGTGACATCACTGAGAATGCAGCCTATCCATCACTAGAGATCAGCGGTGACATCACTGAGAATGCAGCCTATCCATCACTAGAGATCAGCAGTGACATCACTGAGAATGCAGCCTATCCATTACTAGAGATCAGCGGTGACATCACTGAGAATGCAGCCTATCCATCACTAGAGATCAGCGGTGACATCACTGAGAATGCAGCCTATCCATCACTAGAGATCAGCGGTGACATCACTGAGAATGCAGCCTATCCATCACTAGACATAAGCCGGTGACATCACTGGAATGCAGCCTATCCATAACTAAGATCAGCGTGACATCACTGAGAATGCAGCCTATCCATCACTAGAGATCAGCAGTGACATCACTGAGAATGCAGCCTATCCATCACTAGAGATCAGCGGTGACATCACTGAGAATGCAGCCTATCCATCACTAGAGATCAGCAGTGACATCACTGAGAATGCAGCCTTATCCATCACAAGATCAGCGGTGACATCACTGAGAATGCAGCCTATCCATCATAGACATAGCGGTGACATCACTGAGAATGGCAGCCTATCCGTCACTAGTGATCAGTGGTGACATCACTGAGAATGCCAGCCTATCCATCACTAGAGATCAGTGGTGACATCACTGAGAATGCAGCCTATCCATCACTGGAGATCAGTGTGACATCACTGAGAATGCCGCCATATCCATCACTAGAGATCAGTGGTGACATCACTGAGAATGCCAGCCTATCCATCACTAGAGATCAGCGGTGACATCACTGAGAATACAGCCTATCCATCACTAGGGATCAGCGGTGACATCACTGAGAAGCAGCCTATCCATCACTAGACATAAGCGGTGACATCACTGAGAATGGCAGCCTATCCATCACTAGAGATCAGCGGTGACATCACTGAGAATGCAGCCTATCCGTCACTAGTGATCAAGTGGTGACATCACTGAGAATGCAGCCTATTCCATCACTAGAGATCAGCGTGACATCACTGAGAATGCCGCCTATCCATCACTAGAGATCAGCGGTGACATCACTGAGAATGCAGCCTATCCATCACTTGGAGATCAGTGGTGACATCACTGAGAATGCCGGCCTATCCATCACTAGAGATCAGCGGTGACATCACTGAGAATGCAGCCTATCCATCACTAGAGATCAGCGGTGACATCACTGAGAAATGCAGCCTACCATCACTAGATAGGGACATCCTGAGAATGCAGCCTATCACTAGGCGGGTGACCATCACTGAGAATGCAGCCTATCCATCACTAGAGATCAGCGGTGACATCACTGAGAATGCAGCCTATCCATCACTAGAGATCAGCGGTGACATCACTGAGAATGCAGCCTATCCATCACTAGAGATCAGCGGTGACATCACTGAGAATGCAGCCTATCCATCACTAGAGATCAGCGGTGACATCACTGAGAATGCAGCCTATCCATCACTAGAGATCAGCGGTGACATCACTGAGAATGCAGCCTATCCATCACTAGAGATCAAGCGGTGACATCACTGAGAATGCAGCCTATCCATCACTAGAGATCAGCGGTGACATCACTGAGAATGCCGCCTATCCATCACTAGAGATCAGCGGTGACATCACTGAGAATGCAGCCTATCCATCACTAGAGATCAGCGGTGACATCACTGAGAATGCAGCCTATCCATCACTAGAGATCAGCGGTGACATCACTGAGAATGCAGCCTATCCATCACTAGAGATCAGCGGTGACATCACTGAGAATGCAGCCTATCCATCACTAGAGATCAGCGGTGACATCACTGAGAATGCAGCCTATATCCATCACTAGAGATCAGCGGTGACATCACTGAGAATGCAGCCTATCCATCAGTAGAGATCAGAGGTGACATCACTGAGAATGCCGCCTATCCATCACTAGAGATCAGCGGTGACATCACTGAGAATGCAGCCTATCCATCACTAGAGATCAGTGGTGACATCACTGAGAATGCAGCCTATCCATCAGTAGAGATCAGAGGTGACATCACTGAGAATGCCGCCTATCCATCAGTAGAGATCAGCGGTGACATCACTGAGAATGCAGCCTATCCATCACTAGAGATCAGCGTTGACATCACTGAGAATGCAGCCTATCCATCACTACAGATCAGCGGTGACATCACTGAGAATGCAGCCTATCCATCACTAGAGATCAGCGTGACATCACTGAGAATGCAGCCTATCCATCACTAGAGATCAGCGGTGACATCACTGAGAATGCAGCCTATCCATCACTAGAGATCAGCGTGACATCACTGAGAATGCTGCCTATCCATCACTAGAGATCAGCGGTGACATCACTGAGAATGCAGCCTATCCATCACTAGAGATCAGCGGTGACATCACTGAGAATGCAGCCTATCCATCACTAGAGATCACCGGTGACATCACTGAGAATGCAGCCTATCCATTCACTAGAGATCAGCGGTGACATCACTGAGAATGCAGCCTATCCATCACTAGAGATCAGCGGTGACATCATTGAGAATGCAGCCTATACATTCAGTACAGATAAGCGGTGACATCACTAGTACAGCCTGCCCATTCATATCCAACCGTCTTTTTTTGTGTGAGGACTACAACCCCCTATGAATCACTCCACTCATTCTCCTAGATCTACACTTGCTCGTGACCCGTGGAGCTGAGGTGCTGGACCTTTGTGTCATGGTGACAGTTGAAGCCTTCAGTCTGGAGTTTTCTGGAGAATGGATGCTATACCATTATTAGTGAGGCGGAGGCTGCTGGCCTGTGAGGGGTTAAAGCCGAGATCAGGGGAATCCTGGTGCCTCTCGCTGTGTTCTTATCTGCTCACAAGCCGGGGGACCCCCGTAGGGCGCTGCGCCTCAATCTCCTGACTCCCAGCACTGACATTTGCCATCAGTAATCAGCAGCGTACAGTCAGCAGGGGCAGTTAGAGGGGGGCAGGATAATTAGCGCTCATGAATGCAGGGTGACTATGGCGGTGCACAGGGAACCCCTCAGTCACTATAATTAGCGCTTCTGCCTCCCGCTCTCTGCTGCTCATGGATTATTCTGGCTGACCTGTGCTCGTCTCCTCGGGTCTGTCCGGAGGGATCACCTGACAGGAGCAGCATCATTATAATGTTATAATCATCCCTGATGGCGGAACCCAGGTTCCTCACTGTAATCCATCCAGCAACAAGAAGGACGTTACACTCTGCCCCGTTATCCCAATACTCACTGCTGACCTGGGGCAAAACTGGTCAGTTGGTTTAAAGATGTCGATGAGTAAGGGACGGTTAGTACTAAGATGTCAGTGAGTAAGGGGCGGTTAGTACTAAGATGTCAGTGAGTAAGGGGCGGTTAGTACTAAGATGTCGGTGAGTAAGGGGCGGTTAGTACTAAGATGTCAGTGAGTAAGGGGCGGTTAGTACTAAGATGTCAGTGAGTAAGGGAGTAAGTACGGTTAGTAGATGTCGGTGAGTAAGGGGCGGTTAGTACTAAGATGTCAGTGAGTAAGGGGCGGTTAGTACTAAGATGTCAGTAGTAACGGTTAGTACTAGTGTCAGGTAGGGCGGTTAGAACTAAGATGTGGTGAGTAAGGGGCGGTTAGTACTAAGATGTCAGTGAGTAAGGGGCGGTTAGTACTAAGATGTCAGTGAGTAAAGGGTTAGTAACTAAGATGTCAGTGAGTAACGGGCGGTTAGTACTAAGATGTCAGTGAGTAAGGGGCGGTTTAGTACTAAGATGTCAGTGAGTAAGGGGTGGTTAGTACTAAGTCGTGGTAAGGGCGGTTAGTACTAGATGTCAGTGAGTAAGGGGCGGTTAGTACTTAGATGTCAGTGAGTAAGGGACGGTTAGTACTTAGATGTCAGTGAGTAAGGACGGTTAGTACTAAGAGTCAGTGAGTAAGGCGGTTAGTACTTACATGTCAGTGAGTAAGGGGCGGTTAGTACTAAGATGTCAGTGAGTAAGGGGCGGTTAGTACTTAGATGTCAGTGAGTAAGGGGTGGTTAGTACTAAGATGTCAGTGAGTAAGGGGCGGTTAGTACTTAGATGTCAGTGAGTAAGGGGTGGTTAGTACTAAGATGTCGGTGAGTAAGGGGCGGTTAGTACTAAGATGTCAGTGAGTAAGGGGCGGTTAGTACTTAGATGTCAGTGAGTAAGGGGCGGTTAGTACTTAGATGTAGGTGAGTAAGAGGCGGTTAGTACTTAGATGTCAGTGAGTAAGGGTCGGTTAGTACTTAGATGTCAGTGAGTAAGGGGCGGTTAGTACTTAGATGTCAGTGAGTAAGGGGTGGTAAGTACTTAGATGTCAGTGAGTAAGGGGTGGTAAGTACATAGATGTCAGTGAGTAAGGGGCGGTTAGTACTTAGATGTCGGTGAGTAAGGGGTGGTAAGTACTTAGATGTCAGTGAGTAAGGGGCGGTTAGTACTTAGATGTCAGTGAGTAAGGGGTGGTTAGTACTTAGATGTCGGTGAGTAAGGGGCGGTGAGTACTTAGATGTCGGTGAGTAAGGGGCGGTAAGTACTTAGATGTCAGATAGTAAGGGGCAGTTAGTACTTATATGTCAGTTATTAAGGGGCGGTTAGTACTTAGATGTCGGTGAGTAAGGGGCGGTTAGTACTTAGATGTCAGTGAGTAAGGGGCGGTTAGTACTTAGATGTCAGTGAGTAAGGGGCGGTTAGTACTTAGATGTCAGTGAGTAAGGGGTGGTAAGTACTTAGATGTCAGATAGTAAGGGGCGGTTAGTACTTAGATGTCAGATAGTAAGGGACGGTAAGTACTTAGATGTCAGATAGTAAGGGGTGGTTAGTACTTAGATGTCAGTGAGTAAGGGGCGGTTAGTACTTAGATGTCAGTGAGTAAGGGGCGGTTAGTACTTAGATGTCAGTGAGTAAGGGGTGGTAAGTACTTAGATGTCAGTGAGTAAGGGGCGGTTAGTACTTAGATGTCAGTGAGTAAGGGCGGTAGTACTTAGATGCAGTGAGTAAGGGTGGTAAGTACTTAGATGTCAGTGAGTAAGGGTCGGTTAGTAACTGAGATGTCAGTGAGTAAGGGGCGGTTAGTACTTAGATGTCAGATAGTAAGGGACGGTAAGTACTTAGATGTCAGATGTAAGGCGTAAGTTTAGATGTCAGATAGTAAGGGACGGTAGTACTTAGATGTCAGATAGTAAGGGGTGGTAAGTACTTAGATGTCAGTGAGTAAGGGGCGGTTAGTACTTTAGATGTCAGATAGTAAGGGGAGTAAGTACTTAGATGTCAGATAGTAAGGGTGGTAAGTAACTGTAGATGTCAGTGAGTAAGGGGGCGGTTAGTACTTAGATGTCAGTGAGTAAGGGGGGTTAGTTACTTAGATGTCAGTGAGTAAGGGGCGTTAGTACTTAGATGT